>WURT03117454.1:0-30029 GCA_009936505.3 Holothuria glaberrima
TACACGGTAACATTCGTAGCATGCACTATTTGTCGTTACACATTTTTTTACGAGTACCATGCAACAGCCAAAATATCACAAAATAATAATAATTCCTTAGCATGGCCCAATTAATTGAAGTATTTTACATTTTGCATCTAAGTTACCTTACCTTAACAAAAAATTTTCAGGAGTAGGGACCCCCCCCCCACTTAGATAACACACCTTTCCTTTACAGTCAATCAAAAGAAAATATTCAAGTAATTGCAAAATTTTTCCAGTATATGATCAATTTAAAATTTATTAAAGATAACACCATTTTGCGTCTAAGCTATCTCAAATGAGCAAAAATTTCTCAAGGGGCAGGGCAAAAACCCTTCCCCTTAGACCCCTCCCCCGAGACATAACCTACACAAGGTGACAGAGCAAGGATTCGCTCCAGGTTCAAACTACTTCCGATGCGAAGTATACACATTTATGCACATTTTACACCAGCTTTCCGGATGTATCTGGGAGTAGACTTACAGCAGCATCTTCTGTAGTGCCCCATCACCAACCTCTGCGCGACGTCATTGTACAGATTTGCCGTAAAGTGTCTATTCCGGCGTCAAACTCTTAAAAGAGTCAAAAATTTTTACAGTAACTTACCAGACTGTTTTTTTTTTCTGTTTCAATAAACTATTTCATGACCATATCAAGACATGAGTTCTCACAACAAAGGATGTTTAGAAAACTTTAGAGCAACTTGCAAGGCCTGGGAAGTGTCATTTCCGGCGATCTAGGAGGCCTTTTCAGCTAAAATTTTCTGGTACGCTGCGCGCCAACCGATGGTGACGCTCCGCTTAGATAATAACATGGTGCCCTCCCATGAAATGGTTGCGCTCCCTACTAAACTAATTCTAGCTACACCGCTGCTTCAACAAAAGAGGCACTGAGCCTATATATTACTTAAATTAATTGGAATAATTCCACTTCGTTCTCTTGTCTAGTCTAAACAGGAAGGAAAAACGGTTGCCGGACAACTACCTCCTGGACAAATACCCTCCGGACATACCCCAGTTCTTATACCACCCGGCAACTACCCGCGGACAAACCCCCTCTCCCGGGGGCGAAGACCTCCGAGGATAATACCTCCGGATAATTACCCCCGATCATACACCCAGAGGACAAATACCCCCTAGGATAAATAATTGCCTGGCGATTACCCCCCCCCCGACACGTACACTCTGGGTTATCACTCCTGAGTACAATTCACTCCTCCCCAGGAATTACTTCCGGGAAGGAAAACCCCGTCCGCAGCAAATACACTCTGCACAAATACCTCACCACGGTGACACCCCCCCCCCCCCAACTGTGTTCATGGGCTTCATCCCAAGCCCATGAACACAGCGAACTCAGGGACTTGGGCAATTTTTTTAGCCGGTGAATCCAACAGCATAGGCCAGGGAGGCCTGGGAAGACTAGTGCCATTTCATGCATGAGAAACTTTCTACTCTCTGCCGGAACCAATAGTCGCGCTCCGCCTAATTTGAACAGAGTTGGCTAACTTCAAACATTCTTTTAAACGTGAAAGCTTAAAATTGTAATGTGTTCCATTACAGGGGCGGATCCAGGTTTTACTATAAGTGGGGGAGGGGGTTGACGATGGCTTGTGGAGGAGTGATGGCCGTCCTGGGCGAGGGGTCCAAGAGGAGGAGAGAGGTAGCCCCTCCCCCTTGGAAAATGTTTGTCTCAGGATGGGGTCTAAATGCAAAATGGTGCTATCATTTTCCATTTCTCCAGCATGTCACTTTCATGCACTAGAAATGACCATTTTTTGCAGAGATGACTCCAAAAAATACATAGGCCTTTTTCAAACTCTTATCATTCATACCATACCACTTTTATTGGGATGGTAAAATTTGCAGGAATGTTGATTCTTGGGCGATTAGTGATGGCCGTCCTACGGGAAAGGTCAAAGGGGAAGGTGTGTCCTTCCCAGGACGTGGCTTAGATCAGTGGCGCCTCAAGGGTGTGATGATTGGGCGGACACCACAGATGACGTCGTAATGCCACTTCAGTCAGCCCAAGTCTGTGAAAAATGTATTTTATAAGCACCCCTGTGTGTTGTACACAGCAGTGGAGGATCCTTCCTTTGTCACTACATAAAAATAGGTGCCGTACTGGGGAGGGGTGTAAGGGGGTGTCCCCTCCCCTTTGTTCATTTAAGGTGGCTTAAATTCAAAATGGTGCTATCTTTAGGATATATTTGGAACTGATTATATATGGCTGGAAAAAGTCCATAACTTAGTAAATTGTAATTTTAGTTTGATGAAAAAGGAGTCAAAACTCTTTCTTTGGAGTATTCCGAAGGTTTTAACAACCATGAACCTAAAAAAGTGGATAATAATTCTCCAGATTTTATTGGGAGTCCAAAGGGGAAAGTCTATTATAACAAATAAAGAAGTGCAAAAATAGGCTATTTATAAAAGACAGAAAATTTCTAGGGGGTCAAACCCCCGACCCCAACCCACCCCCCTTGTATCCGCCACTGCATTAGTACGGGATTTACTCAACAAAGTTGAAGCATCTATCAATATCTCAAAGATAGAAATTTTACATGTAGTAAGTAGTAATTGATCGGATACTCCAAGTCAAATTAAATAGTAAAATAACTTACTAGCTGTTAAAAACTGCTTATCCACAAAATCACCAAGGTTGACCAATAATGTGTATGAAATTGGCCTGACATTACGACTGTAAGGCAGTCTTCTTCAGAGAGAGATTTAGTTCAAATTTAAAAGTTAAAATTAATATTAACACCGAAATTGCAAAACCCTCACCAACTACATTACAGATTTTGGTAGCCAGATTCGAGATGGGAATTGAACCAAGTGGGGCCAGCGTTACAAACAAACAAAATGGAGGCGTGAAGAAGCGAGGACCTTATGGGACTTATTTGTAGGTGTTGGGGTGGGGTGTGGTGTTTGGATACCGCGAAATAAAAATACACTCGCAATGTTGATTGTGTTTATGTGACATCACCATCAATTTGAATCCCCCACCCCCCCCCCAATCCAGGACTTCTGGCAGCGCCAATGATGGAAGTGTAGTCTTGCCTAAGAACGGCAAAATATTCCACTATTTTGCGTCTAAGTACACTTTCATACAATAACAAAATATCTCAGAAGTTAAGGGGACACCCCATGAAAAATCCCGTGGGAGATCCTAACGCTACCGGCCTCTGTGAAAAATATTACAAGAAGAACCTATTATTCTACATGGTGGACAGTTTGTGGGTAATGTACCAATCACTAATTTGTATGTAGTTGACATGCAAAAATATTGTAATTACAGAAAGATACATCGATTTCTTAGATTTTCATCATTCTTATTGCAAAAAGGAATGACTAGACAAAGAGAATAGGTTTTCTTTCAAATGATGGTGACGACATGATCTCAACTGTTTTTTTTTTCTTGTATTCCATGCAATCATACATACTTTTTTGAAACTTAACAGTAACAGGCAATTTAGCTGGTATAAAGGGTTACACCGTAACCGGTCCATGTTACGGTGGATCCCGGAACTTGTTTGCTACTTGACTTTTTGTGGGGGTGGGGGTGGGTGGGGCATGGATCGTGATGGTGCACCGAACTAGAAGGGTGGACCGTGGTTGTGATTGCATCGCCCTCCCCTCTGCACATCCCGTCCTAAAATGGCTTAAAATGGTTTAAAATAGCCCAGAATATCAAAACAAATCAAATAAAATTACTCAAAAGGAAAAACTTGAAAATGGTGAATAGGAATTAGCCGAAATTGTTGGGTGATTATTAATACAGAATGGTGTCACTATAACTAATACAAAATAAAAAGTAACTACCATCACATGCTGACATCTCCCTGTTTTGACGGATGTTTACATGAACCATTCTGTGTTATTAATATCAGGTGGTTATAATTTACAGGGTAATTTCTTTTTCACTAAATACATGACATCAAAATATGAACATACCGTACACGGATCATGTTAACCTTTTTTTCAACCTAAAATTTCAAGGACACTGGTAGCATGGTTATAACGTGAGGGGTTTATTATGAAAGTTAAAATTCTTTACCTCAGAAACATTGATATCACTCAACAAACTGTAATTTTTCTGATCAGTAATTAAGAAAAAGTTTATGTAGAGTGAATAGAAGAAATCTTCACAGTGTGCAACACTCCACATCATTACTTTATATCTTCAGACACCATCGAACTTTGAAGACGTTTATTTTGAGAACGGTAAAAGATATTGAAATAATTCCAACGGATCTTTCAATGGAGGATTTAATTCTTTAACTGACAAGTGAAACAGCGCTTTTTGGTGGCATGTCACACGACCTTTAAACACGGAACTTTTTATCGTGAACTTAAAGGCAATATGCCCACGATTTGCTTAGCTGTGCCGATATCTACATTGTTATCGCAACAAAAGGGGTTTTGCCCAGCCAAATAATATTGTACAAAGTAAAGTTCTTTTAAAGTTGTCCAGGGTTATGGTCTGAGCAATTACGATTTTACCATTCATTTATAGAGGGTGATATGTCATCAATAAAGTGGTTTTTGTGCTTTAAACAATGGACCTTTTCATTTTATTTTTTCAGCTAATTTACTCTCGGTCATCAACCAGGTGGTTTTCAGTTTCGAGTTCAGGTTAGGTTTACTCTGCGCCAAGGAATCCTTTTCCCGGTCCCTTTTAGGGAAGTTCTCATCTGATCAGAACTAACACTAGGCCAAAGTGCCTCCCTAGCATTTCAGACCGAGTCAAAAGTGGTACCTACTGCTGTACGTATGCTTTGTACTCAGCTTTGAATAGGATGATGGAGTACACCTGTATGCTGGTTTTTCTGTATTGTCCTGTACCATTAAGCTGCTCTCACATATAAGCCCCGAGCTAGCCGAGTGCGCCGCCCCGGTGAGCGCTCCGGGCAAAACGGGATTCACACGGGGGGGGGGGCACTCTGGGCGAATTCCAGGAGGATTCCGGTACCTCTTTGTAACTCCTGACAACTCCTGGCATGGCCCCGAGTGTTTTGAGCATGCACAAAACACTCCGGCCACTCGGGGGTCTTGGCCTCGAGTTGCAACACGGGGTGAACGCGGGGCTCGCTCCTAGCTCGCTCGAAGCTCGCTCGCGGGCTTGCTCTGAGTCTTCGGGTGTCACTCGGAGTACTCGGGGTTCTCGGGGCGCGCTCGGGGGATATACGAAATGCATCGTCGCCCACAATTTGGTATCGAATGGGTACATTATCACCAGGAAATGGTTCGACTGCACGTTGTCCTAGTGTATCCGCATCAAATGCATCCCCTAAGTTACTTTCGGGAAAAATCCCTGCATCTGAACATTTGCAAAGCCATAAAATACTTGTAACAATTTGTGGCCAAATTCGTGTGTTTTAAAAACATGCGTCTCAAATTGTCACATAAACATGTATTTACAAATTCGGATAAAGGTACATTTAGTGTAGTAATGGTATCGAAGGCGCCTCGACCTAGTCTAATGTGTTACATCTTACATCTGTTCGTACTGAAAGTAATGTAAAATAAAACACAGATATATATTTTCAATATATGCCACTTTGTGAGACATTAACACATGTTGTGATGGAGTAACGTGTCAAAAAAATTAAAAATGCATGCTGGTGTCTTACCGGTAATTGGGGCCGACGTCCACAAATAAGAACTTGTAATCGGCATCCACCAATGCCAAAAGGATAATTGAAAAGAAACCTTTGCAGTTATAATAAACTGAGACACTGTTGGACGGAAATTTCATGCCAATTTGTTTCCCATCAAGGGCCCTACGGTGTTGAAGAAATTCCACCAAGAAGCATACTGGTCACTGACAGCCTTCCACTGGTCTGCTGTGCGGAGGCAGTGCAACATTTCCGTCCGCATATCTAGCGATGATTGCTTCCCACGGCAGGTATAATATATATATATATATATATATATATATATTCATAACAGTGGTATTACTGGCCACCATAAAACCGTACTGCAAAGACATGTACGAATCCCCTGCAGTTGAAAAGTAACGCAGGGTAATCGCCGGTCTCAATCCTACATTCAGGGTCGGTCGATACCCGTTGTCCTGCTCTTGATGCGTGGTCTTGATCAACAGGTTGAAAATTCCTAAAGACGGTTGAGTCTTCCGTAGCTTTCCAGTTCACCCATCAATTTCTCATATGACCATATTCGGGTCGACGTCGCACCAAAGATCTGGTCCAACGAGCACGTCTTGTTTTCCGGCGTCGGCGTCGGTTATGGCGACATTCAGTACAGTCCGTTGTTGGTACAAGAGGCCCTCCATGATGAAATGATTCTTCCCTCCAGAGCAAGTGGCATGTTACCAATATACAAACGGGTCAAGCACGGGGTGATTTTGGTGCTCTTAGGTTTGGTCTCGCTCGCTGTACCTGGGGTGCACTCGGGAAAATCGGGGCGAACTCGGGGACCGCTCGGCGTTTACTCGGACTGAACTCAGGGTACTCGGGGTTCAACTCGGAATGAGCACGTCCTGCACTCGGGGCACTCCTAGTCCGCCCATACTTCACCCCGGATGGGCTCGGGCTAAACACGAGCTATTATCGTTCCTGGCTCACTCGGGGACATTTTGGTACCGAGCTGGCCCGGAGTTAAAATTGAGGTACACTCAGGACACTCGGCTATCTCGGGGCTTTTATGTGAGAGCAGCTTTAGTAACTTCAAAGGTAGTTGGCTAAAACATTTGAAAGAAAACCTAGCCTACCCCATAACCAATTCCCAAGGTTTTTACTACACATTTAATTATGGGAGGACTCGGACTCCGCGGACTCTGCTCGGACTCGGGACTCGGACTCGGGCTTGGATTCGGAGGGTACCGGACTCGGAATTGGCCCGAAATTGGGGCCACTGGACTCGGAATTGGCTCGGACTGGTATTAGGTGGAGTCGGTTGCATCCCTGGAGTTATTCCAACATAGTAAAATAATCTATTAAACAAAACTGTGCTTATTTGAAAAAAAAATGCAGCAAACCAAGACAGAATATAATACATATTGAAGGGAATGATCGGTAACCGTACGGAACTGTAAACCATTTTGTCCAGAGCATGATCTCGGAAGTCTCTGAAGTTCAAGAATATTTAATTCATTGATTCATATATTCTGCTTGATCGGTCAATCTAGGAGTGTGTACATCCTGTGGGTTGAATCCATACTGTGATAGGGTATACAGTACGGTTGGTTCCTATTCATGATGACACTACAAAACATCATTTGCTGTTACTCGTTCATGTTAATCTGATCCTTGGTGTGAGCTCAATACCTTATGTTATTAAAGTAACTCTGTTTGTTAATAAGAGATAACTTGGGTATAAGGTATTACCATTTCTTTGTGTTTGCTATTGGATGAACATAGAAGAGTCTTAAGTGCCTTTGGTTTGTTCTCCGATACCTAACCACTTAACAAGTTCCATTTTCAAAATGGATGTTCTACCTCTGTCTGGACAGCTCTTTTTGCATAACTTGTTTGCCACATCTTTGACAAAATTACGACCACACAGTTCATTTTTATATGTTATTTCACAGGAAATGGACTAGCTCCTTGTCACACGTGCGACAAGTAGTCGGGGATTTTTCACAAAAATGGCCTTTTCTCAGACAAGGCAGACTCCTTGTCGGCACCTGCGACAAGTAGTCAGGATGCATGGACCGACTACTTGCCGCACGTGCGACAAGAAGTCGGGGGTTATTGGCAAAGTGGCAGTCTCTCGGGTATTTCCAACATGAATTACAGAGAAAACAGGCCTATTTGATAAAAATGGTGAATTAACATGGAATTTGGAAAGCCATTTTGAAATTGAAACTTGTTACTCTATGATTATAAGTATTAATAAATGAAGATCATGGCCGGATTTACCCAATAATCGAGGCAATCTGTAGGTTACAGGCCCCCGATATTTGGACTTTTGGCGGGCCCCGAAAGTCTCCCTAAACGAGTACCGTTTTAGCTGCTTAACACTAACACCGGTGCTTCTGAGCCAAAACAGAAATCCTCACTTTTCTTCTAGTTAACCAAAGTATAGACTCTGCTGTACTGTTCTTAATTTTCTAATCTTTAAAGTTACTTGGTAGAAAATTTTGTAACTCTTTAAATTACCGATGGCATGTCCCAAGGAAGCTGCTATGGAAAATGTCATGTGCGTTATGAAGCATGATAAGCTTTTGGTAGGGTATAATAATGTATCAGTACTGATTTGCACGTTGTTATACATGCATGCCTTAGAGACGTGTTCGTTTTTTTTCATATTTGCTGTAGTATTGACGAGGGAGTTGTTATTTGAAAGGAGATACATCGAATAACAACTCCCTGTGTTGACTTTATTTTCAGGATCTTTTTACGTTATCTTTGAGGCCTCATTACCAAGATAATCGAAATGAGATCATTAGCTGCACTTAAGCAAGCGGCAAGGATAAATTTCCGACAATGGAGGAGGTATTTTAACCCGAAACATTCCATGCGATAGGAGCTAACCTATGGTGGACCTACAGGTACATCAGTACGTCTCAGCGGGTCCCAGAAACCTTGAGGTCTACTGAGAAGAAGGTATGGGGATGGGTGTGATTGTGGAAGGAGTTCTGGATTTCGATCGATGGATAGCCTATCTTTTTTAGCTTTGTTCATATTGACTGGCATACGTTCTTTGGGTCAATGGCTAATCACCCGACACGTTATAATAGTTCACAGTCATGTCATGAACAGATGAAAATAATATATTTCGAGTGCCTTAATTTAATTTCCATAAACAAAAATTTTCACACCTTCTAGTCTTTAATTTAAAACTTTTCGTAAGGGGGAGGAGCGGGGGGGGGGGTGGTGGTCCACACTGTTCTTCTTTGCCCTTTTGAACAGTATGTGAGCCTTAGTTATACTCATGGCCGTACGTAGCGAGGAAGGGGGGGGGTCAGCGCCCACGGAAATGTTCAAAAGAAACTTTTATCACATCGATCTGTGAAAATTCCCAAGATTCTAAAATAAAGAATGTTTAGCTGTAATTTGCAAGGCACGGACAGTCCCATTTTTTGGCAACATTATACAGACAAGGAGCGTGAGATAGGGAAATCGTATCCTTTTTCAATGCATTTTTCTTATTTTTGTAGGCCTATTACGTATTTGGCTATAAACTTCGTAAACTGCATTTTTTCGGCGCAAAGGAGTTTGTAAGGCGCGCTTACATTGTCGTCACAATGAAAGGTAGATTCCAATTCGTCTACTTTCTGCGTGGAAACGCGTAGACGTTTACACGCGCAACACCTTACATACACGCGTGTGTTCTTGCGCATGCTCTATGCCAACCAATGCCAACCAGTGACGTAAGCGTGAACACCTTAATGGCGTTGCCTTATGCATATATTACCTTCGGTTTCCTTTTTTAAAACATGGATACAGCAGAGGTTTTATGTCAAGTTCCATTTCTCCTCTACACAATAATTTACCGGAATAAAAATGTTTCTGGGTTGCTCCTCGTGGGGGGGGGAGGGGCAAATATTTCTAAATCATGAGAGGTAGGCAAGTCTTATGCAAATTGAAATGCCTGGGGACTGACATTTCCGACAATCTGCCGGCTTCATCTCTTTTGCCAATTTCTTTTTAGGCTGCACGCCAATAGTGTAGCGCTGCGCTAAGATCGTATCACGTATAAGTCCCACCCCACAAATAATGTCATCATAAATGATGCTGAGATCTCAGCCCCCCCCCCTCATGTGATAGGTTTCAGGCCCCCTGAAGTTACCTAGGGCTATCATGATAAAGATGAAACCAAGGGCGTATTTTGAGACCTCGATGACTTGAACACAGAACCATTGACTCTTTTCTTCTCAACCTCTGTGGTGGCGCCTTCTTCGGACTTTAATCACACCCGGTGCCCTCGCAATTCAATATTAAATAAATAAAATACAGTGTTACCAAAATATAAAAGAAACTACTGTGAAAGCGTGTAGCCAGACAGAGAAGAGGGGGGTCGGTGTTACCTTGAAATTTTCCCCAAGAAAATTAAAAATTATCATTTATGCATTCTGTTTTTCCCTCGCCCCTTCCTGCCAAATATTACGCCCCCAGGAATGTAACCACCTTCATTACTTTGTTTGCATGGTTACTGGTATGCTGATAATGTAGCTGAATACCCATAATAATGGCCCATGAAGAGAGCTGCAATGTTACCACGTTTGACGAATAACTCTGACCCACGGCTGAAAGTAATCGTTGGAGGGAGGCATGTAATGTTTGAAATTGCCTTAATATTAATTACATTTATTTAATACGCTAAAGTGTTAACCCCTTAGGAGAAAATTTATAATACAGCTCACGACACAAATACTTGAACATGAACATGAAGAATACACACTCATGCTCGTTGACAAGTCTTTTGATATATCTGGGAAAGTGGCCACAAAACTTCGGGGTGCATTAATCAAGCCTAAACGACAGGCATATAAATTTCTCTTTGTAAATACCACGGTTTCAGGCTATTTCACTTTTGGGAAGGCTATTTTCTGGGTATTGTGGAAATTTCAGAAGGTGTGACCCTCTGTTACCGGTTGTGACTTTTAGGAGTTCTACAGTAAGTAATTTATACATTAACTTTCGTGTGATTTGGTTAATGGTCCAGTTTAAAACAATTCTACTTACGTTAAGGCTGGATGCAATTTCTAAGAGTTGGACTGTAGACCTTTGGAGAAATTTACCGTCCATTTGGCTCAGTTTAATTTGTCTTCTACACAGGTCCTGAACGGTATCTAAGATATCCTCAACCCGACCACCACGTTCCAGAATGCAAAGTACTGCAAACTTGTCGCCTCCTTGACGTTGTTTCACACATTCAATAATTGCACCAGCAGCATTGGAATCCAGACCGCAGGCGAAGCGATAGCAATACTGCAGATCCAACAGGTCCATGTAACGTAGAGCTTTCTTCAATTTCTTATAATCGTTTAGTGCGATTGAATACTTTGCTAAGTGATGTGCTGCGTACCATTCACAGAATACCTTATGATAAAACCTTACTTCTCTTTGATATTGATCATTGGAAGCACTGTCAGATGTATAGATATCATCAATAACATCTTCTTCTACCAGTATACCAATACGTATGTACTCATCATAAAAGTCCTGTCCAAGTTTCCTGATCAATTCATGTTTCTTCCAAACGATTTGCTGATTCTGCTTACTAAGTCCCTCAAAAGCGACTTTATCAAGTTCAATATGCTCCTTTTCAAACATGTGATATTTTTGTACATTAGTGTCTTCCATCTTGTTTATCATGTGACTGTGGAAACACTTTATCATGTACTGAAAGAAACTCGTGACTGTCTTAAATGTCTGGAAGTCTTTGTTTTCATGACTCATATGAGCGAACATAACAAAAAACAAAGGCACCTGACAGAGATCTCTCAGGATGGGGTTTTCCTTTAGACGTTGTTTTATCTTTTTAGCTGCAACTACGTCTTCACCCACTACAGCTTTTCGAATGTACTCATCTCGCGCTCTGTCGTCGAAACCAATTAATCTTAACCGTTTTGTTTCTGGTGCGTAATGTTTAGGTAAAAACCTAGTAGTGAGAAACACTTCAAACTGTCCGAACATTTGCGAAAGGATAATTTTTATGATGTCAGTCCTAGGTAAGTAATCTTCATCCGGGTATTCGTCAAATCCGTCTAGTATCACAAGTACAGATTTACTGCTGTTTATTATACTTTCAATATCATGTTCAGTCAGTTGTGATCGCGATGATAGTATGAACCGTTTAATCGCGGTGTATATTGATGTTACTCCTCCTAATTGTCTCAATTGAAGTAGAATAAGTATTTCCACATTTTTCAGGTACGATTCCTGTACACTGTTACACCAGTCATATGCGTATTGAAGCGTGAGGATTGACTTTCCGTATCCTGGCTCACCAATCAAGAACCTCCTGTTAGATCGTATACGCCCTTCGCGAAAAACAAGGTGGTAGGAACCTAATAGCAACCATGGTTCTGCCAAATATTCAATGCCTCCTTCCACAAATACCCTGTCCACACAATAAAGTCTATCTCGTATGTAAGGAATAGGTTGAACCGCGTCATAGAGTTGCTTGTACCTAGCTTTCAGTTCTTTTAGGAAAAGTTGTTTATTTGCTGAAGGAGAATAAGAGACAAAAAACAAACGGTTACACAGGCATAGCTGACATACATCATGGAGAGGATGTTTTTCTTAAAGCCTCATGTCATATACTACGTGACTAAACCATTATAAAGGAAATGGTTTGGGCCTTCACAAACGATACTTCCATAGTAAATTTCATTTACAGTGCCATGGAACCCGCTCAGTTGCACATTTTTTCCTTTGATTTTGCTAAAGTTGTATTTCTAATCTTGAGGTATTGTCAAGCGACAACCACGTGTGTACAAGTGTGTGGATCCATTTCCAAAAGTGGGGGGGGGGGGGCTTTCAACGAAACGATGCCCTGAGGAGCGGTGTAAGGAGAGGTGTATCCCTTACCCTTTGGAAAATTTTTTCTCACGTGAGGTGGGATAGATGCAAAATGGTGCTACATTTGGTGCTAAATTTGAATTGAATATATCACCAAGAATTTCTACTTTTTTAGGATTTTTTTGTTTCATTTTACTTGCTTAAGTGAATTTTTATTTAGTCCTTGGGGTAATCAGAACTACACTTCGTGAAGTGAGTGAACAGTAAACTGTTACACTTTTCACCATTTACGAATCGCTGTCCTGGGGTCTAAGTGGATGGGATGTCCCCCTCCCCTTGGAAGAAAAAATTAAGTTGGAAGGTGTCTATATGGCAAATGGTGCCATATTTGGGCGAAATTTAGCTTTTAATATGTAGTGTCAATTCGTAATAACTGTTTTAGTTTTCATAATTTTTGAAGAGTTGGGGGACTTTTTGGCGATGTCCCCCTTCTAAAAAAGTGAGGGGGACGCGTCCCCCTTCCCCCCATGATCCACGCCCATGCGTGTGTACACCAGTTGCGCCTCTTTCAGCAAGGTAATCGATTCAGACAGGATAGGTTAAATAAACATTGACTTACACAACTGTGCATTAGCAAACTCCCGATTGGAGGTGCTGAGAAATTTTTCCCGAAATTTATTGAATAAATTTCAACAAAAGGCAAGAAAAGAGCCCATTTTATGCACAGGGTGGGTGCAATCTCCAGCCCGACTTCCACCGCCACCACCTCTGTGGAACTAAAAAGAAGCTACCGACACTGCGGTCTCAAGTTAACTTTCAAGTGATGTGGTTGAAAGCTGCTTTTTTCATAATTTTGGTATCTCTTAATCTAAAACATGTATAACTGCAGTAGGTATTGTAAAATGTCCAAACTGTCAACTTAATATTGTTTATTAAATTTAAAAAAAAATGTTAGATTGGAAATCCATCTAACCACTGCATACTATCCTCATTTGAGGGGACTGGGAAACCCAGGCGTTGTAGTGTCATTCTAAAATCGAATTTTTCTTGACAAAATGTAACTGTGACACCGCTTAAAACACAATACCGCTAAGGATGCTGGGTAATATCCTTAATGAGAAGTATTAGGAAGAGATATGTTCAGTTTCATGAAGCTTGATTCCTACATGATATCTTTATTCCACACAAAAAATTTGATATGAAAATAAAATGGAATGAAATATATACCCATCTCGCCATTGGAACAATCGTCCAACTGTCCAAGGTAAAAGTGTAAGGAAGAACTACAGATCAATGGAGGTACTACCAGGCTGCTTTTATTGTCAAGTGTACAAACTGCCTGAATGATATAGTAACACACTTGCTTTATTTTACACTGTACAATAAGTATACTGTTACACGTTTTATTGATCATTGGACCATACCGCTGACTGATGAGTCCAAAGGTTGGCAGGATCAGTTGTGTATACATAATTTTTAAAAATTAAATTATTGCAAACAAATACATATCATCTTATTGTCAAGTTGAATATTAAAGCAGCGATCAAAGTTCACTTTTATACATGTTCACTGCCATAGTGTTCTGTTTGTAAAAGGTCTATGTGAAAAAGTTATACCTTTCAACTTATGACGATATTAAACTATTAGGTACGCTACTGTAGATTGTATGAAGAAAATACGTTTCGAGAAAAAGAACAAGATTGGTGACATGGTAAATATCAAAGCAAAAAACCAAGGAGTTATGAGGGTAAACTGTATGACTAGTTGGTTCAACCGAGGATAGAGGGAAATCTTTGATAGGTGGCATCCTGACTTAAATTGCTGAAAGAATGTATGCAAACTTGATAACCCGGCCCCATCCCTTTGCAGCACATTGCAAGATGTGTTGTCTATTGAACCATTAAACGGGAAAATATTGTAATTCCTGTATCTGTTTTCAAACATTTTATCCTTGCCCTCCAGAACTTTGCTTTGTTAAAAGAAACACTCTATACTGTACATTGAGGAATCCCTGAAAAGGTTATGGATTATCTTTTCACTTAAAACTGGAAACTTATATTTTCACTTTAAAAACCGCATTTAGGAAATAAAAACTTTTCTAAACAGATTTTTACTCTCCACTTTGGGAACATGATTTGATGCTATACGTCATTGGCCTGCTTGTCAAATTCTAAACGTTCAGTTTGACTCGTTTAAATTGCCAACCATTTAAAGCTGAATTAGAAATGAATCTAGTTAGAGTGTAAAGGAGTTAATTGCGAACGGGGACAAAAATAAGTGTTCTAGTGCTAAACACGTTTAGTAGAGTCCGTTGCTAAAGAAATTCTTGCATGAAGTTTTGCATACTTGTCATGATAGACTTCCATTGCTTCATTACACAATGTTATGTAGTACCACTAAATTGATCCAAAATATTTTATCGTTTACTTCAAAGGAAATGTTTATTAACCTTGAAACATCACACAGTGAAACAATGATATTGTGAATAGTGTCAATGTAACGGTTTGAACCTCTTTAGAATATAAATCTTTCATGTGCGTCTGTCAAAAGGACAGGGTTATTGTAACGCGCTACTTTTTGGCAAGTGCTTCATTGCTTTTACACAAACTTAAACTTATACACGAGTCTACAACACAGTAAATTACAAATTCCAGATAAAGGGGTCACACATCACCAGTTCTATAGAAGCTGCATCCGTTATTTGTTGAGTGTCACATTGTTTTCTAGTTGCTCTTTGTCATTTATTTATCACTATACAACACGCAGTTTACCCAACAAAGTTAAGAAATCGCTTGATTTCTTTACGCTTGATATTTTTGATGTTTTTTTTATTATTTTGCGTTGTTTCCTTGAAAGAAGGGAGAAAAGTTGGTATAATATTTTATGTACTACTCTGTCCTTATTAATACCAAGTTTGTAGTACGTTATTTATTCTTTATCTAAGATTTAACCAATGTTTTTTTGCTCGTTACACCCTAGTGCATTTTTTTTATTGACTCACATACTTCATAATGTGCAAATGACCTATGGCACTCTGTTAAATCTAAACTAGGCTCATACAATGCCCTTGTGATCATCTATTTTATTGCTTATATCGCTATAGTTAAAATAAATAAACGCCAGTAGTCAATGCCAACGAATCCAGTGAATTACCAGGGAAATCTAAACACTATGCTAACAAATGCAATAGATATGTGTAACCTTTGTACTGACTTCGGTCAGGAAGTTTCTCTTTGACGATCTGTCTCGGCCTGCTGGACTTTAAAATCCACTAAGGGCAGTGTACAACCGTCAATAATCTCACCAGCGGATTAGTCGGGTAGATTTCGTACCTCAGAAGTCCTACAACTTAGATACCGACTTTTATTTGGTAGTTGTGTTGGTGGGAAACAACATATCAAAAATCCACCAAAGTATGTTTATTGGAAAAAGTATTTGCATGGGTCATTCCTAAAATTGGCCGTTTGTCTGTAGTTGTAATTAAACGTACATATATACGAAATAACACTCTTTGCTCATTGTTCAGTGGAAATTCTGCTGTACTTAGATTTGGCATAATGACATTAAGAGTAAATTGACCAACAGTACTACTGCAGACATGTGACTCTCATAAAATTGACTTTCTATACATCCGTAATTTCATAGATCACCTTTGATCTTACACAAACATCTTCAAAATCACCGAAAACGACTTTGATTTGCCTAGTGTAGAATACAAGCAATATAAATAGTCATCTTGGAGTTGTTTTCGTGATTAAGGTTGCTAGGTGTAGTGTTAGCAATTTTTTATGATGTAGGCAGCTACTAAGTGACATAGCTTACCAAAGAGAGGGGTAAATTGTTGGGTCTTTCAACAGGCTTGTTCCCGGGGTGGCGTAAGGACATGCGAAAAGGAAGGGGCAAGTCCTCCAACAATGGGATGGAGGCAGAAACTCGAAGCTCTAATGTGAAGCTCTTTCTATCCCACTGTGGAGGACATAGAAATTATGTAAGTTGTCTCACTGGGAAGTCGCCTCTATTTTAAATCATGTTAGCAGTAAAAAACCTACACACTGGAGTCACATTATATAAAGACCTGCAAGTATAGAACCCGTCTTTAAAGTATTTAAGACTGGGGCTGAACTGTTCAACTCTTGACTTGTGACATTTTGCAAGGTAATTTGCATGTTTTAGACAAAAGATCTTCAAGTTGAAAGTATTGGGGGCTGCAGTCTCCTCCCTAGTAGTCATTAGTTATGCTGGTGATCATACGGTCTTTTTTCAGTTTTAAAATACTCGAGTGTGCCATTTCAACGCTTTCTATTCGAAATTGTTGCTGATGTCATTGTGTATTTCTTTTTTTACAAGCACTACTCTGCAGTAATTATGGATGCAGACTGTCAATAGTAATCTATAGTGGTGGATTCGCTCTTTGTTTCTTTTACGTTGTAGGCTACTGAGGTAGTCTTGCTCCTAGGTCTGCTGGCCGGATTTGTGAGAAACATGTACCCATCCAGCCCCACCCTCCCAATTTCCGGCGGCAGGGATTTCAATCAGTTTGGCAGTGGCGTACTTGGAAAAAACATATCAAATGCCAAATAAACTTTTTCAGCCCGGAAGAAATCAGTGCAACTTTTGAAAAAAAAAACTTGGCTACCTTTATTTCCTTCAACTGCGTACTAGTTGAAACTTTGTCCACTTTCATCAAAGTCCATCAACATCTGTTCAAGGAAGTTGATTAAAATGAATTATTTGCAAATGACTGATGTTATGGTAGACATATCAAAATGTAGACTTACACAAAGCACATATTTTGCTGATCGCAGGAACTTTCATCCACTCAAGTTTGATTGACATAATGTTTTTAGAGTTAACTTAAAAACGGTAGTAAAGTTGAACTGTAGAAGCCGTCCGAAATTACAATTAACTATACGAAGCAAGTGAAAATTAGAATTAGACCGCCGCTACCTATCTTACAGATAGAGAATGTGAGAAGTAGACTTGGTATTCTTAGGGTTTGGCATGTAGGTGGCAAGGTAAGTAGAATAATAACTTTTAGCGGTTTATACCATCGGGATTGGCTTTAGAAGTTAGACCTAAAACAACTGGGATTGGCTAATGACCTGTTTGGTCAGGTACATTTTTAAACACAAGAGAAACAGCATCAGTACCCTTCGTACAATTATATTCACGTAGTATGCTAACATCGGAACCACCAACATTTCACCAGTGAGGGCGGGGATGTTGAGGGTAGGGGCAGGCAGAAATGGTCAAAAGTTTGTGCAGTAGCGGAGAGGGGCAAGTGAGGGGCAAATACCTACCCCCTTTTGGTGGGCCACTACAAACTAGTGACTTTACGATAACTCATTTCGTAGAGTTAAACTTTTTGAGGTTAGAGCATAAGGGTGAAATAGGGTATCAGTGCGATGTTTTGCTGAAAACGACGCATGTGGATGTCTAATTCCAGGATATGATAGGTGCTAATTTGGCACTTTTCAGTTTTTTACACATTATAGATTATAACTGGCAAATGATTTTCTAGGTATAAATATATCATGTTGGAATCGAACTTAAAGACAAAAGCGTATAGAAACAAAGGAGACAAAGGAGACAAGTCATTTTCATGTCTTCCAATATAATTTTAATGCCATTAAATAAGGTCCAATGAGGTCTAATATGTGTAACACTCCCCTTGCCTTCAACGCATGAAAACACTATAAATGCAGTTGTTATGTAAACACATGCAAAAAATGTTTGTAATTTAACTGAATGATAGAAGTGAAATTTTGTTAAAACTCAAGTTGTTCATGAGTTATAGTCCTCAACAGAGGCGTTTCCAGGACTGTATTTTTGAAAGGGTGGCATATACACCTGCACACTCTCTAAGCAGAGCGCTACCATATGTTGACGCCGAGAAAATGTTGACAAAAATGCCTCCCAGATTTTATGAAACTTGCACTTCTCAGCTTTTTTGTAAGGCAATAGTTTGGATTTTAATTTACTTTATGAGCGCTGCTTCAGGGATTGTTAACACTAATAGCTGAAAGTAATTCTACTTTTCTACTTTCAAAGAAACTTATATTAACTGTTTGCTAGGATAGGGTGTCGAAATGCCATCAAATTTTGTTTCTTGAGTTCTATTGCCACCATCTGTTTTTGCTCTCTTCATTTCTTCTATCACTTCTCTCTATGCATGTAGGCGGGCAAGGTGACTAACTTTTTTTCCATATAGCTTCTTTAGTTCTATCAACTTATAGAGAATATTCACAAATTAATGAATGAATAGTTACGCATTTGTTTCATGAATTGAAGTAGTCAAATACTTGCTGGCAGTACACAAATGAACTGACGAATTGTTAAAATGAAATGTGCGGTCATGTATCGTTGTCACTGACAAGCTCGAAACATGATTCTGCACCGAAAAAAGGTAAAACACTGGAAATAATCTCGTCTTTTCAAAATGAAGACTTAATTACACTTGCATATATACGTGAAGGTTTCCTTTTTACCTCCATCTAGTCACGGAAAGGCTTCTATGCATTATGAAAGAAACAGTGCAAGTACTTGTGTCTTTACGGGATACCGATGAACAGAGGTGATAAAAATTCTTTAGACTACTAGGAAATACATAAACACAAAGTTTTTATTCGCACATAAAACTTCGTGTTTACAGTCACGAATAAAGTTTACCTGTTAACTGATAACACTGCATTACATAATAACAAGTAATGTTTACTCTCTCTCATGCTGAAGGTCGTTAAAATTTTAATTTTTGTTAAAATGTTCCTCATTTTCAATGGGAGTGGTCTGCTGGCTCCTCTGCATAGGCCGCTGGTCTTCAAATTAGTATGGTGCACTACTTCATTTTGATGATGAAAGCTTCCTGCCAATATTTAATAATAATTTTGCAGGATGATAACATTCACGGTAATAAGGGACATAGCTTACAATTCTTTTATGTGGAGTGATTATAACTACATTAACAGAATCTGAAGTCAAACCTGCAGTAGTTCTCTCAGTGTGTGAAAATGCTGGTATTTGAAATTAAGTTCTCCAATTCTGAAAGATCTTTTTCTAATCTGTCAATGCACCAAATGTCAGAGGGTCATCAAAACAAAGCCCGCATTGTTTGGTTATAGGTCTGTAAGTATAAGGGAGATCATCTCACAACGTTTACAGTGATGAAGTAGCTAGGGTTGAACACTCCCTCCTCTTGAAATTGTGAAAACAAGGCCATATATTTATTTTTACGGTAGCATGTATACATGAAGGGCAAAACAACCCAAACGTCGTAGAATCGATTTTTGAAGCCATACACTGCCTTCAAAATCCCATTATGTTATCTGCTTATCTCATAACTAAGCCTATAAAGTTAACGTTTTGACTTGCAATATCTGTATCTTGAGGGCTAATTTCATAACTTTAAAATTCTAAATTTTAACCTTAAATCTCATCATTGTGATCAAGCATCTCTTATAATTGACTATTACTGTTTTGTTTGTACTTTTGGAGTGCAGATTGGGACTTTAAATCTCACCCCTGCTGTTATTGTTTTGACTTGACAAGTCGAAGCGTTGACAAAAATTTCACTGTCTTAACCTTTAGTTACATCATTTTGAGGAATAATTTGTTTCATCTCATTGTGTTGTCTCTGGTTAAAAGCAAAGAAAAATAGGATGGAAAGAAAACTTGAGTCGCACTACGAGTGTACTGTAAGAGACTGAAAGTTGGCGTCTAGAATACAAACAAATTAAAAATATGAAATAAATAATTAGTTATATCATATTTTAAGATGGAATAAAAATATATGAACTTATGTTTTGGTAACTCACGTCAAAATGGGATTGCTAGTTCAAATGTTGAATTTTATTTCTATGAATAATATTATAGTTAAATACGTTAAATAATTTGTTTTACAGAAAATTGTTTAACTTTGGAGGCCACGTTTAAAAAGTGTCAGTTTGTTGCCCTTTCTATGTTCCTTTGCTGTCATGAAGACTTATGCGACCTTACATTAAAATATCTTAAAGCAACCGATTTTGGATCTTAGCCACTGAATCAATAGAAATATTAAACCATTATGCTTCCGCTGTCTTATGGGCCTGCAGCCATGTTATACGTTATACGCTAAATGGGCAAGAGTACCATAAAATTTGAACAAATTAACTTTCACCAGTTAAAATTTGAATTTTCAAAGTCTAATGTGTTCAAAAATTAGAAAATACAGTTTTGAAACCAGATTTTGTTTATAAAACTATATTTCACCCACAGCAGAATTTTAAGCTACTTAATTTCTGTAAAAAGTTTCAAGCATTTTAAAAAAAAACCAAAAAGACGTTTTCCCCCTTTTTTTCTGAGTTTATAGGACTGGGCAATTCGTTTCTAAATTATGTAATTTCCGAATACCGCTCCCCCTTCCAAAACACTAAATATTTCATTTAGATCATTTAACATAGAACCTTACACGTGCAAATCGAAGCCCCTAAAGATCGTATAAAACGACATTAAAAGCCGAAATATTTTCGCCACTTGATTTCTCTGTCGTATAGTGTTGAATAAGGTGCAAAAGGGGGATGCGGAATGCCATGCTCACTTTTCAGAGTCGAATGTTCTGCTGCCAACAAGATCTTACCAATTGTGAAAGAAACGTATCTTCCAAGCAGGCAACAGGCGGTTAAAATATTTCTAATGACCTTAGATTTGGGCTTCTTAGCATGAAAAAATTTAAGCGACCGATAAAAAAGCGGAAAATCTTGAAGTTGTTGTCATGTTGTCATGTTGTCAATACCAGACTTAGCCTGCGTAGCCTTGTTCATGTCCGAAACTATTTTAAAACAGATCACACTAAGTTTATGACAAAAACAGAGTCAATGGAAATGCGTAACGTCTAACAATCTTTCCAGATGATGACTGCCTATTCACCTCAAATGAGCTGATTATTTTTATTGGCCCACAGTGGCCCATGATTAAGTTGGGGAAATCGAAGAAATGCTGGACATGTCAAATATTTCCACCTCTTGAAATAATCAAAATAACTGTGTGGCACAGTGAAAGTACGCTGGTATGTTCATAGTAATCGTGTTCAAATCACACTGAAAAATCATACGCCGAGCTACAAAAAGAAGACCCAAATTCATGTGACAAACTGATCAAATCCAATAATCGAAGCTACAGGTTCGATTAACAAACGCGTTGACAGTGTATGTTTTAGTTTTCTTCGTTTTAACTACGTGATGGCTGTAGGGTGAGGGATTGTAAATTATAAAGTCGGTAATTTGAGTGGTAGGCAGCCTCAAACGTCTTCATTGCTAAAACCATTCAGATTCCAATAACCTCACGAACAACTTGTCTATAGAGACGATGCGCAAAAGCGTACCGAACTACTCTCGATATGCTGCGGAGCTGCAGATCAGTCGCACGAAATTTTTGTTCAAACATTGTACACGTTGTGCTCAATGATAGCAGTGGGAGGACCAATGTTTGCAGCCTCTCAGACTCTAGTTCCTCCCCGTAGGTCTGTGTTGATAGAATTGAAACTACTGTGCTAAGTCTGAGATTATCTTCCCTAGTAGTACCATTCCCTACCCGATTCTAACGTGTAATTTATTTAAGGAGTCATGCTGCTTATTTTCGTACCTGGATGATGAATCAGGCTAATAGCCAGACGAGGTACCGGAGGGAAGGGGGCGATATGTTCAAAGGGAGCGAAATATATAAGAGGGAGAAATATACTAATATGCTGTTAGCTTTATATTCTCGAGTGCGAAAATTTTCCTTGGAGTCTCACCAGTATACGAGCTTGCATTGAAGGCAAATATTCTATGTTTCTAATCTTGACGAAGGTGTGATAGCTTGAACATTCATAATACTTGCAAACATATTTCAGTTCGCATTCAGAAAGAATTTGTACTACTTGGTTACAAAGTGAATGGTAAATCATTGACATATGAGTTCCATCGCCATTACCTGTAAATGGGCAACAGAAAATAGCTGTTAATCCTCACTTGCTGCGATAGATTCACTCCACAGTAGCCTAAGTAACTGCTAATAGAGTGTTTTTAATGTTGTCAATAATGTCGACTCAGACACTTTTTGAAAATGGTATAATTTGAAATAGATTGGACAGTGTTGGTGGTATCAAATTTGTCTTCTCTTCGAAGCTTTGGACTTGGCACTGAAGGTGATTCCTTGGCCTCGGCTTAATCTCTGGCTATGAAATTTCCAGCAAACGCCTTTCGAAGCCTTGAGGCAGCTGTTTAATGTTCTCTTTTTATTGGCCCCAAAATGTTTTCCTGCGTTAATTGTTCAGTTGTGTTTTTACAGGCTCCAAGTATTTCGTGGCGTTGACTCGGTGTATAGGAATGGTTTAACAAAGGAGTACAGGGGTCTGGGGAAGAGGATAGATGACCATATTCCGGCACGTCTTTCAGTTCAACATCACATTAGGGCAGATCAGAATTTGTTCGGGAAATAAAACTTTGTGTTTTGAAGTCCCGGGACCTGCATGCTGTGTTTTCAGCCCCCAATAAAAAAGGTGAGGGGGAAAAGTGATGTTTAGCCCCCCCCCCATCTTTGCCAAGTGCAGAAATGGGATCCATATTTCAAGGCTGGATGTATACAGCTTAGAACACTCGGGAAGGGCCGTTTCCGGCCATCTGGAGGGTTTGTAAAGCCAAACATTTTCTTGTAGGCTCAACGTCAATCGATGGTAGCTTCGATGGTAGCGCTCCGCTTAGAAACATATATTACCATTTTTCATAGATTGATTTTTTGCTCATAAATTAAAAAATTGCAGACATGAGATCTATATTTCAAGGCTGGGTTCATGTAGCTTAGAACACGCAGGAAGTGCTGTTTCTGGCCATATGAGGGGTTTGTAAAGCGCAGAATTTTCTTGTCCGGTCCTCGCCAACCGATGGTTGCTCTCTGCTTCAAACATGTATTACCATTTAACATAGATTGATTTTTTTTCACAAATTGAGAAATTGCAGACATGAGATCTATGAGATCCATATTTCAAGGATGGGTACTCGCAGCTTAAAACACTCGGGAAGTGCCCTTTTCGGCCATCTGGAGGGTTTGTAAAGCCAAAAATTGTATTGTATTAGATAGTCTTCCTGGCACTCAGCCCCCAATATTTTTTCCGTTCCGCCGCGCCTGTCTCAAACAGTAGCAATATGTCTCTTTTAAAAGTTTATACTACTCTAAAGTACTGAAACGTAAAGCACCATGTTGTATATAGGCCCTAAGCTATTTTTTTGTGAAATAGGAGAGGACCCTCCTCCTTTATCCCCGTTCAAGGCCGCCCTGAAGGTCTTTATACCCAAACTACAAAAACGGTTGCAAAGCAAAATCGACCACCCATGAAGCAACTAAAATATTACCAAAAGTTATCTTTGAATATGGCAGCATGCCATAAATTTACTCTCACAAAAGGGGTACCTACAACAATCGATACATTCCTTTGTCACTGCACGATAAAACAGATATGGGATATTGGTAGAACAAATGTTGTAGTGACCATACACGAAACCATTCGGGACTATTGCGCGATAATGTTTCATCCCCTTCACACTTCGGGGAATATACCACGCCAACTTCGAATACCCTGGCACCATCCGTGGTATAAAGACTGAGCAAACTAAACAAAGTTAAGACTATGGCTTCACTATATCGTGCGCTGGCTTTGGTCCCGGGGGGAGTGAATTCGGCCTCGTCTTCGGGACCTGTGGCCTCAACTGCAGACAGAGCATTTAACCATTAAATGAAGTTGCCCCGTCTAACTGACGCGGTCACTCCTGATTAATTTTTCATGAATAGTTAGTATATTTTACTTCAAAGAGACGTTAAACTGTAGACCCGTTCATAGGAATGCCTAGGTCATTTTCAACTAGCACGCTTTTTTTTTTTTTTTAGTCAGTATTTTATTTGTCTTATAAATCACATTCGATCGTATTTGTCAACATTATTGATCCTCAATAAATTCTGGTCTTTGCTTTTATATTGTTTGCACTACTGCACCCTTTACCTTAGAAGTACATTTTGATCTATGTAAAAGTTCATAGTGAGGAAATAAATAGCTGATATAACCAAAAAAGACCTTGTTACTTTTGCTTATACTGAATCAATCTCACAGGTTACATGGTACACTGGCAAATTATTATGTACGAAATAGAATCCTTAGCCTGATGGCTTTGAACAAAGAGTCATTTGTCGTAAATTCACGGATTGTTTTGAGTAGTTTTTCTTACAAATCAAGCTTTACCAGTAGTCTAACTGGTAGTTGTATTTTCGTAACTTCATTTCCTTATACAACGAACAAAAAGGTATACATCAGAGACTCAGGGGGATTACGCAGATCTGTGTTTACGTTTGTGTGAATGCGTGGAATGATAGATCTCCCATTACAACAGGTGAAGTTCACTGTAAACAGGAGACAGTAGCAAGATGTGTATTTAATTTTCTCAATTTTTTTCTTTTATTTATTTATTAACTTTTTAGGCTTTGTGCTTTGTGGATTATTTTTTCACCATGGGCTTTGCGTGCAATTTTGAAGCATCCCTGAGGTCGTCGGCAGACAGCTTAAAGTTGATTTCATCTGAGTGGGTCTTACAATTATTTCACATGGCTTGTTCTGGACCATTAAATACAAAATTAGAAGTGAATTTTCTATGTAATTACCCGAGAACACTTCTTATTTTGAAATATGAGATAAATTGCAGTAGCAAATTCAAAATAGAAAGGACATAGATGCTAGTTACATTGCAAGGACGTTTCAACCCCTTGCTTAAGCATAGTCGTCTCGTGACCAAAAGTGATCTGATCGAAAGTGGTAGTCGTAACACTATATTATTTCCCATGTATTGTTCTTAAGAGAATAAATGTAGATTCAAAGAAGTATATACTCTTTTCTGAAAGAAAAACTAGATTTTTTTTTGGATTGTTTAAATTATCGTAGGTATCTATTTCATTATAGAGCATGCAGTTTGCTATGTATTCACCTCGTACGAATTTGTGGTCAAAAGGACTAACATTGGAAATTTCATCCAGTTTCCAAACTTCAAATCAATGCCTCGGGACGAAAGGGAAAACAACGTATTTAGTTGTCAGTCGATTAGCAACTGTAACTTATATGACTTAGTTTCATTACTTCAAATAACACCAACAGATAAGTTCATTAGTTCTTTTCTTGCGTTGATCAACTTTTCACTGTAATTAATTGATAATACATTTCCTTAATTTAGCCTTTTTGCAAAACACTCCTTTTCGTTTTGTTAGTGTTAGTCTTCATCTATAACAAGTAGCATAAATGTTTTCAATACAAGCTGTGAATTACGTTTGTTCTCAGGTTCCTGGGGTAAAGTAAACACAATAATGCAAATAAAACTTAAACGATTTACGGCGCAAATGATATTTTACATGTTTGTGAGTATAACTGTATCAACACTTATAAACTTTGACGGAGGACAAATATTTGCTGGCCGGCGTATCTTTATATTTTGTTTCTCTTCTTTTTCGTCTTACTATGCTGTTAAATTACGGCAAAAAAACTTATACTTTATAACAAGTCTCTGATTCTGGAATGGCGCCCTCATTCGCTAAAGATTCGCTACGAATGGCGTTTGCAACATGCTACTACACGACCACTACCACATGTGAGCTTATTACTTTACACGCCTACACCTACAAGCGATAGGATACGTTACGATAATATGACAATTTCATAGTGAAACATTAAAGAACAATAGAACTGACATCATGTGAACAAATTATGACCCTCATTCGAAACTACAAGCTAATAACATTCAGCCCAGAAAGAAAAGCAATGTATTCAAAGTACGCTACGAAACTAAAACTGTCTCTGTGACTACTAGCTACGTACACGCAACAGCCTAAGACGAAGGTGGTAACGTAACAAGTTTCATAACAAGAATTATCTCATAAATACCATTATCACACGTGTTCTTAAAAGATAACATTGATTCATGTGCATAGAAAAAGTTTAAAATGTCTCACTGATCCTCATCTAATTCAAATTGAAAAGGACAACCAACTAATTCTTCGCAATTTATCTCACAACATCTTTAAGATACGACAGATTCTAAGTCAGCAATGGCAGATAGATGGCGCTATTTTGAAACCATACCACGATCACAAAATCGATACAGTAAGTGCTTAGTAAGTCCTTAATTATATCTGTTACTGAAGAACTCAACATCATCAAGGTAATAGGTAGGCAAAACCGGAGACTGGTTTCCACTTTTTGGAGCAAAACCTTTCAAACGAATTAGTTACGCCGATTTTTTTTTTTTTATTATTATTATTATTTCTCGACAAGCGATTTTCTATTTGTATGTAAGCTATATGAAATTCAAAGTTTTTTCTATCTTTTTTTACTTTCACCTTTTGAAAGTAAACGAACTATGATGAAGGTTGATTTACTAAAGTGAATGAACTGTTTTTTAAAGGCACAGTGAAATCCTGGTCAGTTTATTTCACGAGGATTGATAAAAGTGTTGAGAGGCAAGGGCATTATAGACCGAAGGCATAAGATTTCCCTGAACAAAAACATGCAGTGCTCAGTCAGCTGAGGTAAGCGGGTAGCGTTATATACCATATATAGTGATGATTTTTTTCACTGGTAGGATACGCCCCTAAAGATAAGTACCCGTGCGACGGCTGCGTCGTGCGTGCACAATGTGTGTATGTCCAATTTGGTTTTATTAATATCTTCTAAACGGTGAAGCTGATGTTCTTCCAATTTGGTGGGGGCAGTACAATAGGTAGAACCTATTGTGAAACCTCACTAATAGATGTAATGGTCAAAGTTTAGAGTTCATAGGTGAAATTATGTAAAAAAAAAACACTTTTACTGTAAACCCAAGAGGGGACATCCCACTGATATGAAACTTCACACATACAACGAATAAGTCTACTACTACCAAAATACGTGGTTGCAAAGGCTACAAAGGTCTAAAGGGAACGTTATGGAAGGAAAATGTATATTTTTAAACGAAAATGTGTACCATGAACTCCTCCTAGTGGGCTGAACCGATTGGTTCAAACTTGGAGGAAGGTACTTCACGGTACTTCAGGGTTGAAAATTGTCTCGCCGACTCCCGGAAGGTCAAAGTTCAGGATTAAAGGTAAAAGATCAAATTGTGCAATTTTGCTATTGTTCCAAGAGAAAACATTCCACGTGCATGAAACTTTACACGTATAAAAGAGAGAAAAATCGTTACCAAAACATGTGGTTTTCATGGCAACCGAGGTCAAACGTCGTCAACTGACAAAAGGTCAAATGTACATTTTCATGTTTCGAATATTACCACTAAACAACTGGACCCCTTCTCTTCAACGTAGTGGGAACGTACCCATTGGTGGGAAAATGTGTCTCGTAAACCCTGAAAAATTTCTAGTTATGGTTCCAAAAAAAATTATGGTACTGACAGGAAACTTGAAATGTGTGATAGGGACTGCAGGCTTTTCCATATAGTATTGGTTACAAGGCAACTGTGGTAAAAGGTAACAAGATACATTATCAAAAGTACATTTTTAGGTCAAAACTGTTACTAGTTGGGTGGATTGATTCTTTTTTTTTTATTCTGGGTAAAGAGATGTCCCAAAGTGGGAAATTATGTATCGTAGAACCCAGTTGTTAAGGTGGAAAGTTTAGAATTTTTCCCCATCTGTATGATGTCCATTGGTAATGTGAGTTGATGTTTGTTAATGTTACTTAAGATGTAACAAGCATGTGTATTTAACCCTTAATAAGAACAGTGTTATCCTAATAGAGATGCAAATATTGGGGCAGAAGTGCCAATTTGATATGCAAGCCGTTCCATCCGGCGACCTGCGTACAAAACCTAAAATGCATTACATGAAATGCAACTAAAAGGACAGATCGGTGTGCCCACGCGTGCCGTACACTGATCTACATGTAGGACTTGATACAACAAGTGTGTCTAAAGAGGGGAACCACTCCGCTCACAACAACTACTCCGTAAACGCTTAAGCCATGTACAAGCTCAATGGGAGACTCTATAAGAGTGGCGTACTTTTAGAATTTCTACAAAATATTATGATATATAGCCTACAATTGTACCAACCGTCAATGTAAATGTGATAATATTGAGCAATATTTCAAAATCATTTCATACATATATTTTCATTTCATATAAATGGATAAGGATAAAGTTGCCCATTGTTATATTTTTTTATTATTATTTTGAATCTTTTGCCATAGTATGATGACGTTGATCATCTGCTGGTAAAACAGATGGCCCTACGATACTTGTTAAGAAGTGCACACAGACAGTTTAGGCATAGGTCTCATCCTACTAACCTACTTATCAAGGCCGAGTTTTCAATACTTTACTTTTGTATGAGGGTCATGCTACGGCATGATTTTGACATAATTAAATGCGTGGATGCCGGAAAACCGAGGTATATCTCTGCACTTGATACGTTTAATTTCGCACGTTTTTTTTTTTTTTTTGAACGTGTAGGTACATGATAGTCGAGGTGTAGGTAAGCTAAAAAAGCAAATGCTACAAAAAAGTCTGCCAGAAAGAGAGGAATTTAGGGAGTAAAGAATGAAGAAAATGAAATGTAAGAGTATATGTTCAAATGTGCACAATGTTCACATACACTGTACAAGAAGGGTGAAAATGACAAAGGCATATCGAGCAACATGTGATAAGAGATCATGTCCAGATCTCTGCTATCAATAAAACCCTTAAACATTTCTTAACCTAGTAACTTAAAGGAAAAGCTTTTAGATGAATAGAATCACCTGTGTTTTTAAAGATTTTCTACAGACTGTGACACTTTGATAATCTAGTTACCGTTACCTCTAATCCAGTTGTTCTAATCAGTATCATGGCTTTAACTCTAATTTCCAATATTAAATCCTAAAAGTTGGGTCAACAGTTTCTAACTCCTTAGGTATCTCCTAGTGGAAACAGTTTGCAACAACTTTACAATAAATTTACAGAGTATCAGTTTCCACTATTTCCGTTTCACACAACCTCTTCAATATCTTCGCCCTGTGTTGTAAACTTGCTTACCGTAAATGTACAAAAGCATTGCCTTAATGTAGAAGATTTCTAATCCACTTTTCTCGTCAAAATTGTGCAGTTACTGCTGAAAATATTATTAACAAAAAATGAAGAACAATATTGAAAAGAATATTGCACAATGACCTTAACATGTCTCCTTCGGTTAACGACGATTTTTTTTTCTAATATTGATGATTCATTTTTTCCTGTTCGTGTACATCTCGCATCGTTAACCATTACGCGCTAGTTGCGCTATGATTTCAGAAGGAGTAATTCGCACCATTTTGTGAACACAAAGTGGTTCCCCAACGCTGTAATGCTGAACAATAGCGCGCGTTGTATCCAGTCCTATATTTAGATCAGTGGAGTCATATACGGGAGGAGTAAATTTCTTGGCGTATTTATCTTGAATACAAGATGCGTACCTATAAAATGCACCCGAGAAAACGGATGCACTCAATTATTCCCCGTAGTAAGGCAACACGACCTTTAGGAGTGGTGCATCCTATTCATCAGGCAGAGGTTTGGCTGCACCGTGA
>WURT03117531.1:0-11866 GCA_009936505.3 Holothuria glaberrima
GTTTAGGGTTTGGGTTACAGGGCATTTTATGGGGCTTTTGCCCTCCTTTGCCCTTAAATTTGTTATGTTATGTTAAAGTTTGATTGATGAAAGCCACATGGATATCGCAGTTGACTTAAAACTCCAAATTATCAGTATATAAACAGAACAGATGTAGGCTTTTTTCTTCTAAAAAATGGCAAAAAATCACCACATCAGTCAAAAAGTGGTGAAAACATGCCAGGAGGAAAATGGGTACCTTTAGTTTTACCTCTAGAAATTATCTATAAAAGATGCACTTTGAAACAAGTTGAAATCAATTTTAATGATATCTTAGCTTAGGATTTGCATCATACATCACAGTAGGATTTGATTGCAACAATTGCCATATTAAAGAAAGGTCCCAGACATCAAGCAGTGGTAATTTGAGCTGTTTGGTGGGTGTTCCCTTTTCAGTTACGAACAGGGCTGTACACAAGTGGAGACTGGGGACTGGCCACTAGCCAGTAAATGCCCAAAAACACTCCCACAGCTTATTGGCTACTAAAAACCTATGAAACAGTCACCAGCTCAGTGGAATCCAACATTAGCCACAGTGTCTCTGTATATCATGCTGCATCATCAGTTCATCACAGGGTAGTGAAATAAAATTCACTGTTGACATAATGGCTATACAGTATATAAGCCTATATCTAGCGTGTGTAGGGTTGTATTCATATTAAAAGGGGAGTAAATCTATGAAATGACAGCTTGACAAGAAAGTACAAGACATTACTCACTGTCGGCCACTGAATCTAATCCAGTGGTCGCATGGACTGACAAAATGGCCGCCAATGCAACCAATTTGGTTGCATTGTGTAGCCCTGTTTATGAATTTCATTTCTGTTTCCAAGGAAGAGGAAGTAAGAAATCTTCCGAAGTGACAGTAAGTTGATTTCAAAAAAGTTGAAATTCATTCAATTTGTAGAATATGTAATTCTGATTTCATACTATTTATGTTAGCTTACATCCTATACTTGGTTTGGGGGGGGGGGCAGTGATTTGTCTAGGTGCATTTTTGGGGCTTTGTCAATTTAGGTGCCTTAACTTAGTATTGCAATAGCATGTTTTAAAACTTGGTTGGGTTTGTAGGTCTAGTAAACTGTATAACCATCTTATACTGGGCAGTTTCTATAAAAATCAGTCATTATTGCACTAAAAGTAAACAGAACAGAATACTTGCCCACTCAAAGTGAAATCTTCCTAATCTGCCCTCCAACCACCCACACTCCTCATGACGCAGCTTCAGTGCTCTTATCTGATGGTGTCACAAAGATGTTGGTGGGGCCTCAATGAGTCTTTAGCATAACTCTTTTTGGCACACAATGTATTTGACACATTCTCTATCTTTTTGAGGTATTCTGTTGATGGAGATGAAGTTTAGTTTTTGCATTTATGGCTGATGTGTATTCTGAAAATTTGTTGTCTGATTATGAATTGTATGGCCCCCAGACCTGGATAATTTTAAATCGCCTTGATTTTAACATTTTTCTGGAAATGATCAGGAGTTGAAACATTATTGATGCTCTTACGTAAGGCCTGGTATGTAAGGGCCTTGGATCCTGCTTTCCCCAAATACTAGACCCATCCCTGGAAAGCGATTTTTTTTATCGTTTTTTGGGGGGTGGGAAAAGTGGGGGAACATGATGGGTCCTGAATGAATGCCTCAGATTTTCATTGTATTATGGTCCAAACAAGGTCACTGATGGCAGGCCTACAGAATAAAATCATCATGCTGTGAAATGGTACGAAGCTTCCTATCACCTACCAGCCGGAGGGCTGGGTAGGTATTTCTAGCTGGTTTGCTGACTAATGAGTATCATCCTTACACACCTTAGTCAACAGATTACTGCCAGTCTGTGTACATCAGTACAACTACATAATGAATCAAACAGCTGTCCCAGTGTCATGGCAATGTCTGTCTGTCTGTCTTAGATCTGTCTTTCTGTCTGTCTGTCCATCAACATTGGTTAAAAGGCTGCTGTCTGCAGATTCTTTGACCATTCATTTCCAAAGTTGGTAGGTTTATAACACATATCAAGGGCTTCATACATATTGTAACAGGAAGTAGGTCAAAGGTCACTTGGGTTTGTGAGAGGTCAAAGAGTGAAATCATGCAAAAGCCTTCAACTCCTTGTGGTTACAATGGAATCTTTTCAAATTTGACAGGAGTGTTCAGCAATTGATGGGTCATCAAAGATGTACTTTTGAAGTAGGTCAAAGGTCATCTGGGGGTCAAAGAGAGGTCAAACAAAAGAAGGTCAAACTGTGTAACCACTCAAAAGCCTTCAACTCATAGGGGTTATATCAGAATTAAATCAAATTTGTGGGAAATGTTCAGTAGATAATGGGTCATCAAACTTGTACTTTTGAAGTAGGTCAAAGGTCATTAGGATGTCATACAGAGGTCAAGCAGTGACATCACACCAAAACCTTCAACTTCTAGGGGTTGTCTGCAAATTTTATCAAACATGGCCAGAGTGTAAAGTAGATGATGGGTCACAACAGTTTACTTTTGAAAGTACGTCAAAGGTCATTCGGGGTCATACAGAGGTCAAACAGTGAAATCACTCAAAAGCCTTCAACTCCTAGGGGTGAACTGCAAATTTTGTCAAATGTGGCCAGAGTGTTAAGTTGGTTAGTTGGTTAGGTTATTGAAGTTGTACTTTTGAAGTAGGTCAAAGGTCATTTGGGGTCATACAGAAGTCAAACAGTGAAATCACTCAAAAGCTGTTAACTGCTAGGGGTTGTGTGCATAGTTCATCAAATGTGACCAGAGTGGTCAGTAGATGATGGGTCGTGAGAGTTTCCCTTTTGAAGTAGGTCAATGGTCATTTGGGGTCATGAGCAGTCAAACAGTGAAATAATGCAAAAGGCTTCAACTCCTTGTGATTATGTTTGAATCTTTCCAAATTTGATGGAAGTTTTCCGTAAAGGATGGGTCATCAAAGTTTTTCTTTTGAAGGTCAAAGGTCATTTGGGGTCATAGAGAGGTCAGACAGTGAAATCCCCCAACAGCTTCTAGCTCCTATGGGTTATATCCAAACCTTATCAAAGTTGGCCAGCATGTCCAGGAGGTGATGTATCAGCAAAGTTGTACTTTTGAAGTAGGTCAAAGGTCATGTGGGGTTATAGAGAGGTGGAACAGTGAAATCACTCAAAGTCCTTTAAAAACTATTGTAAGGGTTGTGTCAGAATCTAATCAAAGTTGGTCAGTGTGTTGAGTGGAAGAGGATGATGGGTTACGATAGGTGTTCTTGGTGTTGATATTGAAATGCCATTTGAGATCACAAAGGTTCAGATGGTGAAATCCATGCCAGTGCTTTTCCACAGTAGTTTTGGTTTTGCTTGATATATATTTCCATTATTTGATGAGCCTGACAAATTGGGATATAAATTGCACTCCACTTTTATCAGCAGAATTACCTACAGAATTGTACCCACAAACATTACAAAAAGTTGTTGCAAGCTGTGTAACTCTTAAATGCCATAGCTTGGACCATTTACATCTATAGCACTGAAGGTGCTAGATCATAACTGTTCATGACTCCTTAGTTTTGAACCCTAATGACACTACTTAACCGTAACTGTGTGTGAGGGAATCATAGTTGAGCTACAGCATCATTGATGTTCTTGTTCGTTGAATAGTCTCTGCAGTAAATTTTTACAGTTCACAATAACTTCATATCTAGTAAGGAAGCTAGGACTGGGCATTATACCAGCATTCACATAAGTACCAGTATTCCTAGAACATTTATACCTAAGTACATGACTATTACCAGTGCTGAATATCACACACCTCTGAAAGTGAAATGTAGTTACTGTACTTCCATTATCAATGTGCAAAATCACATCGTTTTTGTACAATTTACAAACATGTAGCACACATGGCAATTTTGCAAGGGTTGACAAAAAAAAAAAAAAAGCCTTTAGTGCAGTCCAGCTGTGCAGTGACTGATAGGCCACTGTGCTCCCCTTTCTTGACAGTGCATGGAACAGGGCCCTCTTGGCATCTACCGGTCTGAAGGATTCCTGTGTTGGATGTTCAATTCATTCTACCTTTTGCAATTTCCATAGCAGTTGGGATTATATCGACAAATAGATTTACCCTTAAACAAATACTGAGTTAAATTTCCTTACAGTCAAGTTGATTGGTAATGGGCTTATAGTTTAGAGCTGGTACCATTGTAATACTGGTTCAGTGTAACATGGAAATTTCCATGTCACTGTCCAACCTTAAAGACAAACAGTCATCATCTCAAAGTACTTTTTTGGCAGGGGGGGGGGGGAGGGTTATCATTATTCACAGTTGGTTACTGCTCTTTGATTGACATCAATGTTTGAATATTCAAATGATGCAGAGAAACTCACATTCCACATAATGTAGGGAGAGTGTTTGGACTTCCCACAATAGCCTTGTATGCTCATCAGGACATAGCCTAAAGCAAAAAAATAGGTTGTGTTAGCACAGGGAGGAGCTTTATACACTTATGGGAGGAACTACAAGTTGTGTAGTTGGGAGAATTGGAACTGTCTGGGATGATGAGAATTACCTTTTAAGACAGCTACTATGGCTGTTCATCCTTGTTTTGCTGGGGTATTCTTTAGTTACTCTGACCTATTTAGTTTGGTTAATATGTGTGTAAATTACAAACACTAAAACATTCAACCAAGAGGATTAAATGATACAATGGTTTTTGATGCAGACAAAAATGAGCTGAAAGCAAAGTCACATGGCACATTTCCATTGTTTCTTTGATATGATAGTATTTCAACCATAGCTGATAAATTATGCTGGTCAGTTGTTTTTGAACAGGTAGATATCATTATATAATCCATACACTTTGTCTTAATTTAGAATCCAACTATAAGTTTCACTTTTCATTTCAAAACTTTTTCAGATGAGCAATTTTCTATTCTGCCACAGGACCACCACAATGAAGACATTGCAGTCTACTTGAGAAAATGGTACAAGGAACTTTACTGGTATAAACTTCTATTTGACCCCTGTTATGTAAGATTGTCTGTAACAAGGCTTTGTTTTATTCAAGGAGAACCAACAAAACTAAGTTGTAACATCCACAAAAGTGCAATAAATTTTCCATTCTTGTAGATTGAAGACATTTAAAGGGATATGCCAGTGGCAAAAATCAGTGACTTCAAAAAATGCAAAATTTTTTTCTCTTCTAGGAGGTGAAAACTGCATCTCAGTGGCTTGTAGCATTTTGAAGACACTAATTGTCAAAGAAATGCAATTTTTCTCAAGATAAAGTGCATTATGGGAAATCTGTGATGTCATCCCGGAACATTAATTTGGCATAGCTTTGAATTTCTTTATGATATTGATGCCGCTGTAGGGAATATTTAGCAACTTGGTTTGTTATGCCCTACATATGGTGTAGATTTGTGCTAAATCTACATGGAAAGATATTCAAACATTCCAACAGTATCAAATTTCAAGGACAAAAAGGACATTAAATTATAAAGAAAAACAAAAGAAATCTGAGGCAATGTGCCCACATTATATAGCATTCTGTGACCTTGATGAGAACTGGAGGTATTTTTGACAAAAATAAGTAGTCTTTAATATTAGATACCTGGGGTTAGGAAAGGAGTATTGCTACGGGGTTTGAAGGGCATGAACTGGAATCTTTTTCTCTTTCACATGGAATCCTTGTGAAAAGCCTCTGGACTATTTTGCCTTTAAATGCTGAGGTGAAATATCCCTAAGGCTACCTATGCAATGGGCTTTCAGTCTATTCATTTTCATGTGGAAGTTTGATGACCTGAGACCACTAACCTTAGGCTCAAGTATGATAGGACTAATGCTTTATAAGTACAATAACATAACATGAACATGGGAATCATCAGCCATCCTACCAGCAGTATCAGGCCTGTATCCAGATAAGGTACTACTGAAGGGGGGGGGGGGGAGCAGAAGAAGAAAAAGTAGCTTTTGGAACTACTTTTTAGGGGACAAGACATTAGAATGTATTAAAGCAGCAGTCATTTTGAATTTTCTAGTTGGCGGCAAATTTTCTGGGTGCACCGGCCTACTGTTCCCCATTGGCTATGATCTTGCAAACAATTCAGTTAAAAACTACCTGAAATGAAAGCTGATGCAAGTATGAGAAAAGGACATGATTTTTTGTTCCAATGAATTAAAATTTAACATTTTCAAAACTGCAATAATAGTCATTGTGGGGATTCAAGAGCTATCTCATGTCTTAGTGGTAAAGATATGTAACAAGTTTGAATAGAATTACATTTGTTATATTTTTTGAATATCTTGTGGTTAATTTGCAGATGAAATATCCGTGATGAAAGTTGACTGGCTAAAGATGAATCAGTGCACACTGCACTCCAGGTTTTGTTTGATTTTTGATGCATAACATTCTGAGTATTACCTGGATTACATAGAACAACACAATGGATTCATCTGAAGATGAAAGTTCCCCTCACAGAGAGAGTAACAGAAGTTACAAACCCAAGGCATATTCAAAGTATGAAAATAATGCCAGGCATATGGAACATATAAAGGATGAGGAGAGAAACAGAGTGGGAAAGAAAGGACATTATGTAAGTGAAAAACAGACATCTTCAAGTTATAGCAGCAGTAGTGACTCAGAAAGTGGTCCCAAATTACCAAAGGCTTATGGGGGAGATCAGACAAAAACTGTGAAAAAAAAGAAAAAGAGAACATCACAAGATCACTCAAAGTCAAACTCTAGAAGTAGCTCGGATAGAAAAAGAGACTCATCTTCCATGAGGAATAAACAGCATTCCAAAAATTCTATTACTAGGTTACCTGACTCATCCAGATTTACAGAAAGGCGAAAGAGGTCCCACTCAAAGTCTAGGTCCAGATCACGGTCAAAAGATAAGGCTGTGAAGGCCAAGAAACACAGCTCCAAATCCCCAAAAAGGGATGATAAACTGAGGAAAAAAGATGCAGAAAGGACAAGAACAAGATCTCCAAGCAATTATGTAAAGGGTAATGGGCAGGATGAATCTAATGCCAAACGTGACAGAGATCACAGGTCACAGAGACAGAAACACAGATCGTCATCCAGTATTGACAACCCATCCGATACAAAGGGGTATGATAAATCAAGGAAGGAGACTATTTCTTCAAAAAACAGGAGTGAAAGTAGAGATTCTAGAGAAAAAGTTAAGGTTAGTGAAAGGACGAGTAATAAATCAAAAGCCTTGGAAGGCAAAAAATCAAGATCTAGGTCTTCATCTAAAACCAAAGAGAAAAATCAGCGGAAACGTAAGAATCTGTCTTCTGATTCAGACAGAAGCAGTTATGAGGGCAAGAAAAAGAAAGCCAAACGGGCAGAAGTGTCAGACTCAGATTCAGAAGGGTCAGAGGTCAAAAAAAGGAAGAAGACAGATGGGCAGGAGAAAGACATTTCAGTTGATCATAAAAAGAGTGTAAAGAAGAAGGAAAAGAAGAAAGGAGAGAAGAAGAAAAAGAAGGATAAAGTGAAAAGCAAGAAAAGTCATAAAGATAAAAAGAAGAAGAAAAAGAAGAACAAAAAGGAAAAAGAAGAGAAGTATGAGTTTAAGGACAAAAGTAAAAGTACTACCAGTCTTACATCTGTCCAAGAAAAACTGTTGGCAATAGCTGGTGTTGGTAAGTCTTGTATTATTGATTCCTTGCCAAGGGCCAAAGGATTCTATGAGATGGTGATGTTGTGTGCGTATGTGCGTATGTGCGTATGTGTGTATGTATGTGATGCTTTGGCTTGTAAACCCTCTATCTCAAGATTGGTAACCCCGTGTAATCTCATACTTGGCATGTAGATAGCCCATAGTGAGTAGATGATCCATGTTGTTTTTGGTGGAGGTCAAAGGTCATTTGGGGTCATTAGAGGCAATTAAGTGAATTTCCTTTATTAGCTGTAACTCGGTGTCCATTATTCAAATTGAGTCATAATTTCAGGATAAGATAGATTGGTAGGAGGTGGAAATATTGTAACATGAACCGCATTAATCTGAAAGGGTCAAAAGGTCAGAAAGTGATGTTTTATTGTTATCTCGCCATTGAAACATTTTAGGGGGATGGCATAATGGAAAGTTGTGTTCGTCTATGTGAAGTGCACGTGATGATCTACTTTGACCTCAGTTGACCTCATTTGACCTTTTGACCTCTATGGCCTTTTTATAACGCCTGGATTTGTCTTGTTGAGACGAACCAAAAAGTTAGTTAGATGAAGTTTAACAGCTCAGTTTCCAACCAATTGGTTCAAGTCGAGCCAGCCACAGCCTTTTTTCCAGTTGTGGCTTCCTGGCTTGTTTTCCCTTACTCCATTGCTTATGCGGAGCATCACGCACAACGGCAGAAGGATCCATTTTTAAAGTCTTTGGTATGACTCGACCTGGGAATCGAACCCTGGCCTGCCGCGTGAGAGGCGGATGCCCTACCACTAGACCAAACACGCGCACCCAGAAGGTAATTAAACTACCCTCCTACGTTGCTCCTAACTCAAGTTATTGACATTTTAGTGAAAGGTCATGAGTGTCTGTGCATAATGCATTGGAATGTAAGGTATGTAGTGCGGTAACTCAGTAACCAAGGGATATAGGAGACTGGCATAATGAATAGTTGTGTTTGTCTATGTGAAGCACACGTGATGACCTACTTTGACCTCATTTGACCTTTTAACCTCTGTGACTTTTTTTGTGATGCCTGGGTTGGTCTTGTTTAGACAAACCAAAAAGGCAATTATACTATCCTCCTATGATGCTCCTAACTCAAGTTATTGACATTTTAGTGGAAGCTAGGTCATGGCTGTGTGTATGTTCCTCATTGGAATGCAATGAATGAGGTGCGATTTCTATAACTGACCAATCGATTTTTTATTTTGGTCACAAGATTTCAAAAGGTTGACCTTATTAAACGAGATATCTTAAGTATGATAACTGTGAGGGATCTCATATGCTTGTCATGTAGGTGATTCATGTTTGAAACAATATATCATATGGCAAGGAATCACTAGGTCTTTTGGCTTTCTGGTTCTGATAATTTATATGAAAAATATTGAAGTATTACCAATAGTTGCTACATTTGTTGGTTCATTTGAAGTTGCTTAAAGTGGACATATAGTCTAGAATTACAAGATTATATATTTTAGAGGTTGGAAAATGAATCAACTCCCATTTTCATTGCTTACTCTGTTGCTGAGATATAAAACGTGGAAATTTATTCACTTAATTTGAGATGGTTGGTTGCGCAGTAATTTGTGATGTCCTTCTTGTACAACTCATGTTACCTGCTTTTGTTTCCTCTTGAAGTTTAAGATGTTTGCATGACCTTGATACATGTACTGTTCTCTTGCATATAATGTTGTATGGGTGGGGCTTAAATAGCCAAGTCAGTAAGACAGTGATCACATTTTCACACAAGGTGCATTGGCTTTCAACAAATAAAGAAAAACTAAGATGGTAATTTGAGTAGTACAAGAATGACAAATTATTGCACAATCTACCATTTAAATTGAGTGAATAAGCTTCAACATTTCATATCTCAGCTTAGGAATGGCCTGTGAAGATGGGACTTGGATCATTCAAATTAATTTTTCAGGCTTTGTAACAAATATTTCTTAAATTTTAGACTTAAGTTAGGTACACTTGAAAGAGCAATGTCAATCCCCCAAGCTTATTTTGACATTTCAGTTGTGTACACGCTTGTAAAATTTCATTTACTGGTGACTCTCATGAGGGCCATGACCTTTCCAGTGTTTCAGGTAATTTAGTCACGTTTTACAGAGAGGTAAGAGTTGTTTGTATGCACATGTTTATAGATTAGCAAACTACTTTTGGAGATTTGGGAACCTTCCAGATTGACTTGAGACTGGTACCATTATTTTCCCTATAGTTTCTGCATGTGTGGCTTAACTTGGTACTGTAGGGTACTTCTGTACTGTAAGAAGTACTGTACTTCCATTATTGTCCAACCAGATATCTGATGTTGCCTAGTGTTAATGCAGAAATGACATAATATCAGTTAGGTCCAATAATGGCAGATTCCTGTGTTGACAGTCAAGGGGTTATTCTGTCTTCATTATATGCAACAGTATGCAATGACTGTGCTCATGTTTTGAAATGTTATGAGTTTATCATTAGTAGTTGTGTCTGTTGCATTCCTGTCCAGTGTACCCAGCATCTGTTGTACTGATCAAAGATCAGTCACTTTCCTTTGTAATGACATTCTTGCACAGATGTTGAAAAGTCCAGAAAGGAAAAGTCACGCAACATGAAGCCTATGACTAAAGAGGAGTATGAGAAGCACCAGAGTGAAACAAGACGAGTTTATGATCCTGATACAGGGAGAACCAGGTAGATGTCTTATAGTTTAGTAGCAGAGTAATAAAGGATGTGAAATCCTCATCAAAGACCCATGAAAAAATGTAGCAGGAACTTATGAATCTTTGTGACTAAGAAGGAAACCTGTGGTGTGATCTTGAAATAGGTATCCAAAATGTTATTGCTCCCATTTTTGCTTTGCACCAAGACAACTGACTGTGACAGGCAATTCCAGTCATTATCAACCCTTATTGAGAACTTTACTAATTGAAGGCAAGCAATGTAAATATATATTTGTGTGATACCACTCACTACGTTATGCATTTTTGTATAGGTAAATAAATTAAATCATTACATTTTAATTTAAGATTATCATTATGAGGTGAAAATCACAGTGTTGAAAAACTGTATGTTGCATGAAGAAAATAACTTTAAGAAGTTTGTATCTCTCCCCCCCCCCCCCCATTTTTCCCCTCTCATTTTTTTTTTTTTTTTTTGATTGCTTAGAAAAGGTTTAGACTTCACCTAACAATTACAGTAAATTGAGTATGTAGGTCTTCTGCATATACTTCGATTCATGTTGAATTGTGATGAAAGTGGCATCGCAATGAGTGGACTCTCATTTAAACATCTCTTAGTTCATTTTGTAAACATCACATAATCATCACCTTATATGATTAATATTTTGCAGACTTGTGAGAGGCAGTGGGGAAATCATTGAAGAAATAGTCAGTAGGGACAAACACAAAGCCATTAATAAGGTAAGTGATACTGTATTAGATTTTGGAGGTTTGCCAAAATTTAACTTAATTCCAGCAATGGGCCAACCTGCAAAGCTGGATGTATCAGTGTACTAGTAAATCAGCAAGCACCCTGTATTAAGTCAGCAAACTGTCAACCATGCAGGAGCTGCTACCTTTGCTAGTTTCGTTTGTTCCTCAGGCTGCTATCTGTGAGTGAGCTGCAAGTGTTGCTGTATGTACCTTGTATCACAAGAGGCAAATACTGTTTCGGCTTTGATAGAATTGTTATAATAAGCCAGTTTAGAGTTGTAACTGCACGTGTGCAGTCTCCTTGGGTCATAGGTCATGGGGGTATAGAACGCAATCATTAGTCATGCATTGTGCATAGGTTTGTACATAGTGTGCTATGTGTTGCTACAGTTGTGTTTACTCTTTGGAAGACTCCATACCCTTGTAACCTTTGACCTTTAAAATGCAACTGTAAATTTGAACTGGCTTATTGGCTATGCTTGTTGATTTTTATAGCAAACTCTGTTGCATAAGTGATCCTGTGTGGGATAAGTCTTGGGTTCCTTTTATGTTGCTGTAATAGCACAAATAAAGAGATGTGCATAGGTCATGTCTGTACAATAGCATTGCAGAGGACAAACTTACTTTGTATGTTTCCATTTCTCTAGACCAAAAGAAACATTTTAAAGTTTCCATAGGACAGGAGGGATGCTTTTCCTTTGTTGTGCAGAGGATGATGGAGGTGGGGTAAGAAGAGAAGAATTGCTTAAAATTATAAAATTAAC
>WURT03117542.1:0-11866 GCA_009936505.3 Holothuria glaberrima
TATGACACCCCCCTAAAAATTATATCTATATCAAAGATCTTTTCAAGGGCTTTCTTTTGATACTAAAACAAAGTCTCCAAAAGGTAGGGTTGTGGAGTTATAATCCCTGAAAACTTGTAAGTATTTTGGGGTTACTTGTAACCCCAAATGCTTTAAAGGGAACGGAGTGAGCGAAGTGTTCTTGCAAAATTATAGCCAGTCAGAAACTGATTCGGCTCGAATAAACAACCGGTGAGGAAGATAAACAATTTAGTCATGTCCACAGGCTTTGTAAGCTCAACCGCTCATACATGTAGCTATTTCGGTAATTAGTTATTACCCTAAAATATTCAGTATTATTTATCTATCTGATCTGGATAGCATCTAACATTACTGCCAGTTTTGAATTTGAAACCTTTACACAGAGAGAATGCAGAAATCGTACTGTTCTTGACCGTCAGCCCTAAGAACGGTTTATGCATTTGCAGATGCCAAGACATCGTACAGAGCGGTGCTAGTTTTGAAATTGTTCTGGGGAGAGGGCCAAGTTTTCCATCGTGGTTTTACACTTTTTTTGTCTTGTAGGCTGCTAACCACAGTATAAGTCTTTCCAAATGTGAGTTACTCGGTTTTTTTTTACACAATACCCGATACTCTGTACTCTAAACTATGTACACCCAAAGCTTAGGCCTTTAAATATGTACACCCAAACATTAGACCTTAATATTATGCAAATAAAATAAGTGAAAAGTAATCAATGAAGCATATTAAAAACGTTAGGGATAGAAAGCCTTAACAGGGTTATTTTTTTGATGTCACAAGTCCTTTCGAAAATAAAATAGGTCTTTTTGCAATGAAAACAATAGCCAAAATTCTTACCTGCAAAAAAGATCTTGACACCAACGGAGTTCTACCTAATTTTCTAAGTGAGCCATTTACCAACGTATAACCAGTGCACTCTGGAAAAAAATATACAATTTGCATCTCTGTTACTCCAAAAGAATACGCTCGGCAACCGTTGGGGTCGGGGTTCGATCATTTGCCGGGTCAAGCTAAGGTGAGTTTTTTCATACAAGAACAATCTACGTACGATTGATTGTTGAGTTGGTCAGCCACCCGACGTGAAGTTGTAATTCATAAGCCACATAGGCTTCTCCCTCATTTATGGTCGCTAAACGTCGTAAAACAACTGCCCTTCGAGGCCTGAATTATTAAAATTAATACGAGCTAGCGTAATACCTTTGAAATTCCGATATTCCCAAATTGTGCAGAGTTCCATACAGACTTTGAATTTCGCTACGATGTTCGATTGTATATCAAATAAAGAGCAAAACCGAATACTGCCGTCTTAGAATTTGTATTATCAATGTCTGCAGACAACTTTAGTTCATTACATTTCATCAAATTGAGATTATTAGTTAACCCTTTCTCCTTATTGAATTGACAAAGTATCGCACTTATCACAACTCACTATTTCGACTATGTATCATTTATTCTATAATTATAATCTTTTTCTTGATGGGCGTTACCTGCTGGGTTACAATATATATATACATATATATGTATATGTATATATATGTATGTATATATACATATATATATAGAGAGAGAGTGAAAGTGGTAAATCTTGAAAATACATATTAACAAGAGAATGTAGAGCTTGGACCACAACGATGTTTCCGAAGTGTGAACAGGATCCAGGAAGACTTACAGAATTCTAGTTGAGAACGTATGTAAACTTGGATAATAGATAGACAAATATATATTAATATTATACAATGTGTACGATGAAGTTTACCCATTTTTTATATAAGCGGCATGTAGTTTTTTCATTATGAAAAAGGTATTCGAGCCTCCAGTCAAACTGTTGCCTGCAACTTCCTTTTAAAGGGCTTTCAATTACCTCACTGCTTAAGGTTTGTGAGCACAAACAGAAGAGGCCGTAGATAGATATGACCTAAGATTTCAAAACAAACGATTCTATTTCTCATAAATTACTTTTCTTTCAGAAATGGAAAAAAGAAACGGAAAATTCATTTTCTCATGTGTTATTTCCTTCAAAGAAGTCCTGTCAATATCGTATCCATCTCATTAACAAGTAGATATGGATTTAAGCCGTGTGTTTTGCACACACAGCTGCTTCACACCTAGTCAAATTTGCAAGGGGGGGGGGCACTTTCCGACTGATACGGTGGGAAGTGCCCTGGTGTTTTAAGAAAAGAGGTTAGGGAAAACATTCATCGGACATGACAGGTTTTTACTTACAATCCTGTGCAATGTTTGTGTATTCAACCATTCAGAATATGATGCTTATTTTGTTCTGAGTAGATCTTTTAAATATTCTTCTTCATATAACGTTAGAGACAATGGTCTAGCGTTCTTTTAAATTACTTACAATTCACACTGTTGTTCCTCTTCGGGTGTTTGATTTTTAATGAATTTCATGATTTTAACACAAAATCATATACCTAAAAATTTTTTTAAACACAAATCCCAACTAACTGAAAGCATTTCTACTCAGGCAAATAAAAATATCCCCCCAGAAAACCTAATCCAGCTTTTCTAAAAGCTAAACGCTTATTGGTTTTCCCTGCATATTAAAAAGCGTAAGAGAAAAGACGCCAAAGGCTGGTGCGATACTTTGTTAATGCCCGTGGAGGAAGGTTAACGTCATTTTTATCTCAGTTGTTTTATCTTCAATATTTAGTTTAAATTCTGGCGGTAAAGGTTTTCTTACTTTAAGTTCATTTCAATCTCATGTAAAATATTAGGACTTCATGGGGTGTAATGAATTACTTAGCCGATGTACACATTTGCTATTTCAACGTCCTTTTTCATTACTTTAGTGTCTGAGAAAAATTAAGTTAAGAATTGTTTCGTACTTCGGATGATTCAACAATAAAAAAATGGAGCTTTATCCAGCACGGAGCAATTATAATAGACTTGGAAGCCACATTGTAAGCAGCTTCCTCAACTACCTTTACCCATACGGTAGTTCTTTACTGTGATAGTAATCTCAACCAATAAAACATATTCCTGTAAACTACGTTATACTTCCTGAAATATTAGTGTGAAGCATCAATTCGACTCATTTTATACAAAAACAAGAACATCTTTTACACAATCTACAAAGACTTTCAGGTTAAAAGTAGCAAAATCACTTAGAAAATGTTATACTCTTGCCGCCTGGCCTTGGTAATTAACATTTGTAAGAAAAAGATAGGCCCAGCTACTTCAAATTCACCATAGTTATAAAGTTAGTTTTTATCGCGTTGGAATTTTATCGTATTTTCTTTTACTTTAGCAGTAGTCTGTGACACTTCATAACACCATGTTACGAAGTTAATTTGTGTGCTGTACGTAGATTATCCGATAAAAGACTGGTTAATAGAGAGGCAGGATCTCATCCCTTCTTCTCTCCCCTACTTTCTCCGTTTTTGTATTACTTTTACTTGTGTATTCCTCTCTAACTTCCATTTTGGTAAGTTTTCGTTTGAAATTAAAATGTATACATGTCTTTGAAAAAAAGTTTGCATTGCATGAGTAAAAGGTAGTGGATGCTTCAAAACTCACCATCGTTATTTATGTCCCACTTCAACGTAAACTGCACTGTTCTAGTCACTCATCAGTAAACTGCACTGTTCTAGTCACTCATCACAGTCATTTCACTGCTGTAAGTGCTGTGCTCATTCATTGTCATGTACTAAAATATGTAAGCATATGTTGGTTGAAAGCACTCTATGAACACAAGACCACCAATTGTACGTGCAGATTTCGAGCCGCATTATGGATACAGAGGTTTTAAGTTGATGCCGATATTAAAAACGTGTATCTATCTATAAAGTATAGATTTTAATGACTAACTTCTTACACCTACAATATTATCCGGTGGGTAATAAATTATTCGGCCTGTATGTAATACACGGAGACTGGTTAACAAGTTACTGTTAAAAGTCTAGTAGACATTATCAATTATCTGAAAAGGAACTCAGTTTTAAGAAAAGAAAATTAAAGTATACAAGTAAGCAATGCCATCAAAGCAACAATACACACACACACACACACACAAATTAAAGCGATTCAGCATCGCCTAAAAAGAATAAAGATACAATATTTCTGTAGAGCTACGTAATGTTGTAAAGTTTGTTTGGCTGTCGGGCACATACCCCTTATAACTAGGAAATTTAAACTAATTAATTATTAGCGGTAAAACGACATGTAGGGTTACCGTACTGTTATCCTCTTAGTAGTCGTGAGTTATTATGTCTATGCATCTAAGGACCAAACAGCGGGCAAGGGATGTTTTAGGTGTGACATATGCATTTGTGTGTTACCTAAACGAATGTGCTACTAAAATGAATATGTTTGATAAATGCTTCTTCGAAGAATTCCGTGTCCACCCTTGAATAGATGCTAATTTTCAGGCTTTCTACTCTGGGCCTGGGTGACGAGTAACACTATTTTGGGTCTTCAGCAACGATGACGTCGTCGAATGCTGACTTACAATTGACCCACCTTGAGGTTTGAGCAGACCACATTAAAGTAGGCACCATACGTTTGGTTGGAACGAATTTTTCGTAATTTTCAATCGAGTAATATTTATCAAGCAAAAGGAATATTCAATTGACTAAACAAACCAATAGTACGATAATTGAGTGGATGGATTCAGATCTTTAAATAAGGGAGGACAGTTTGATATTAAGGGAGGGCTGCAATTGAAGTAAAATGGATGAATGAATTAGAAAAAAAAAGACTTCATACAAAATTGACAAGGCAATAGCAAGAGGCAAAAAAGATTGAATGATCGAGAAACGTAGGTGATGTAGGCAATAGCGATCAGAAGCTAAAACCACAGACTGAGAGTCGATATTAGCTTTTATCTCTAGGTTTTGTGTAGCAAACTGAACGCACTCCTTGATTTTTGTATTTTTGTATATTGTATTTGTCTATATTTGCATATTCTCTTTTCAAGGTGAATCACCTAGGTAACTGTATTCTGAACAAATTTGTTTATTGAGGACATTCACAGAGTTTCCTCTTAGGAGTCATTTGTCTTGTGTGGAAAACACCCCAGAATACGGAAAAGAAATTGGAAACGTCACATCATGGGGTCCCGGTAAACTTTCCAGGATTCCCCTGACACCCCTTTCTGGTTTAAATGGTTCAACGCTTTTTTTTCAAATCACCAAGCCTACCGTCTTAATGTTGTTTTATAGTTACATAACTGTTAGTTTGACCCTGAAGAGAATAACTTTCTCTCTGAGCGTGTCAGCAATGATAATGCAGGACAAAGAACCAAATCTTTAATTGACATAAGATTAAGCATCTCAAAACCTGAATGGAGATAACTGTGAAAGTGTATCGTTAATAAAAAATAACAAGAAAATATGTTTGATAGGCTACAAAATGAATCTCATTCATCCAACTCTTTTTATAGCATACTCAATTTCTAGGATTAAATATGTTGAAATTTGTTTCACTTAATTAAAAAAAAATGGTTGCGCAAAACTTTGTAATGTTCTTCTTGTAGGACTTACGTTTGTTTTGTTTTTCGAAATTAAACTGTATATTTGACCTTGAAACGTAAGGTTTCTTGCATTCATGCTGTATTTTAAGGACTATTGGAGTCAGGTCACATTTTTCTTAACAGTGAAATTTTGAATAAGTGGTGAAACAAACTACAGTGGCTTTCAAAAAAGAAAACAATCCAACTCATGATTTAATTTTACTAGTGTAAGAATGACATCACACATAATTGCGTAATCTGCCAATCTTTATTGAGAGAATATGCTGCAACATTTTTTTTTATCTCAGTTCTGGAATTTCGTTTAAAGATGAGAGTTTTACCACTTGATCATGACCACTTGAATTCATTTTAAGATTTGTAACATATGTGTTTGGAATTTGAGACTTTATATACACTCAAACTGTTTGTATTTTTACAGCAGCTAATTACGGATTAAAGCTCCGTGCAATTTTGATCATACTAAATTGCAAATGAACTGGACTTTCGAGTTGATCAAAATTGCTGGAAGCACGTTTTCATGACCATATTACTGGAACCTATTATGATAAGTCGCTATTTTATGTGATATCCGGCAAAGTCGAGTAGGTTTTGCAATCTTCAATCTAGTCTGCTAAAGCAGTAAGGTTTTAGCATTTTCACCAATTACGTTAGTTGTTATTGCCCCTGGCTGCGACGAACGAATCAAAATGGCGACGGTGACTCGACCTATGTCAAATGGTTTCTGTCTCAGACTTTTAATACGAACACACTAGAATTGTAGACCAGAGTAAGTTGGAAATTCAACATACCAATTTTCCCATGTGAGCTCTTGTTACGTCTGTATTCAACCTTGTTTTTAGAGTAACCAATGTCCAGTTTGTTAAAAACAATGGCTGAAGAGTTCCATGTTTTCAAGAGACGTTTCCTCCACACTTATTTATATCCAACAAAATCGAAATTGTATCAAAGATAGAAAAGTAAAACAATCAAATGGGGTTGATTGCAAAAGAAAGGCGCAAAATTGAATACTATTTTAAATCTCGGGATACGGTACTCATTTAAACAGGATCTCCTTCAAACAGTACAACTTTCCTGTCAAAAATCACAAATAAAGTGTCTGCAATGTTTGCAAATTAGAATTAGTTGTACTATATGAGAGAGCATGGCATGCTTCGTCCACAATATGCTCCCGCAGACCCGTATCGTCATGTTACTAACTATGCAGTACAAAGTTCAGAGGATGATGAGCAGGGTATTATATTAACCCGCAGTGATTAAATGGTGACGCATCAGCTATATTGGAGGTAAAAATTTACGCTGTGTGCGAGTAGGCGTGTGCAAACTGTATGACAGAAGCTGCTTTTTGCATAGCAATTCATCGGTCTATTTATTAGAAAATTTATGGATTTGTAGATGTTATTTTTTTAATTGGGATTTTTGAAATATTGGGGGGAGGTGCTTCTCAGTAGTCCGATCGGCTCTACCATGAATGACTGGTTGTAGCAACAGTTAGGGATCTGAAGTTGAAAAAATGAAAAGAAATGAATACCAAATCTTTTGCAGATCAGCTGGATATAAGAGTGCAGAAAATGAGATCATTATAAGCTCAGACGGTAGAACTAGTGCTACACTGAAAAAAGCAAGTGATCTAGTCTACTAAATTTCATCACTCGGCGTTTACTCAGTCATTTTTTATTTGCATAAAGATATGTTAACAACTTGCATGATTTACAAGAAAAAAAATCAACCCATTTGCGGGGAAACATAAAAAGCATAAACACTTCTAGTGCTCAATAATTGCCCAGCTAATGTTAATTGAGCTCAGTAATCAAGGCTTGCTCAGATCAAGATAGAAGGAACTGATATGAAAGCAAAACTCCGGGGTTGTTTGTGGTAACATTTTCTTCCGGATCGAAAGGGAAAGTCTTTTAGGAAAAATGTTGCGTTTTCATAAGTGCCTGCAAAAAACAATGCACTCTTCAGAATTTTCTCTTTGCTAATACCTGGGCCGGTTTTGTTTTAATAGGAGAGATCCCTTCGCTTATGGTAGATTTCACTTGTATAGCATTTAAGCTTACGAGTTGGGTCACTAGGCTGTTTCATCCTGCTGTTGACTCTCAGGCGTAACAGAAGGTTCAAAAGCGAGATTGGGGCAGGGGGATATCTGAGGAAGATTGTGGTCTGTCGTACTTTGTTCATAGCAAGAGGGAGGCATTCAACTTCAATAGTTTGTGAAATGAAGGTCACATTTGCCAATGTTCCTAGCATTTTCAACATATTTTTTTTAAGTTTCTTGCATATATTTCCTCATGAACAATGCTAGCAAAGGTGAGGTTACTGAAACTTGGCTCCGTAGCGAGGTCAAAAATTCTTAAATTCAAGTTTCTGGATATAAAATGTTTAGGCAGGACAAGACTGATACCGCATGTGGTAGAGGTGGTGGGGTGTTACTGTATATTAAATTGTGTTGATGTCATAAAGTTCTGATATGGGTTTTCTAACTGCTCTTTGTGCGAACTTAGCTTATAGATAAGAGTGGATATCCTTTGCTTGTTGGTGTTATCTATTCTTTCGCCAAGATATTGTGATGATAATAATCGGTATTTGCTCAAACGGTTTAGAAAAGTCTCTTCTTAAGAGGCAGCTGTGTAAGGGGATTTCAACTTGCCTAGTATTGATGGGCGTTCATATTTGATCTGGTCATACGGTTAAGATTTGCTTGAGGTAGTGTCTGATGGTTTCTTTACTCCGGATGTTTTATTCCTTCTCCTGAGGATAAGTTGTCTAGATTTAGGTTGAGTACTGCTGAAAACGTAGTTAGAAATGTTGCTAGTGGTCTTAGGGCAGAATCTAGTGAACATGCTTTTATTAGCTTTGGTTTATGTTGTTTTAGCAAACTTCGAGGTATTGACAAAGTTGTTTTAGATTTTAGCAAGGAGGAATTTACTCACAGCAAAGAGTATCGTAACATTTTCCGGACCACAAGCTCTTTCACCCAAGCCCTGTGGAGGCGTGGAGTATTTCTTGTTAATGTTACTGACACAAGAAAGTTGTGTATCCCACTGAAGAGAGCTGTGGTTAAAGTACGCCAATTTGGATTATAGGGAGAACTAGAGCAGCTGGGAACAAACGTAAATGTTTGTGGCCTTCGGTATATAGTCTTTAGGAATTCTTTGAATTTTGCAGTATTCGAGAATCAGGAACTATTACTCAAAGATTTGATTAATCTCCCTTAAGCTAGGTTCGAAAATCAGTTGGCCGAGGACGTTAAGACAAATCCGAAATCTATTCATTCTTATGTCGGGTGAAAGCAGGAAGTACTCTGTACAACTGGTTTGTTGTAACTTAAACAGTTAAGAGGCCAGTTAGGGGCCCAGAGTCAGATGACATCCAATCTACCATTCTTCATGAATGCTCTTAGATTTTGTAGGTTCCTCTTTACATTTTGTTTCAGAAGTGACTGGATTCAAACTTCGTTCCTGCTGATTGGTGGGAGATAATTTTCCTCCAAGTTTTTAAAACCCTCGCACCGACAGGGGGTTAACCAAAACAGAAATTTTGACAAGGTAAAGTTTATGCATGATTTAACCAAATTTAGAAGAATATTTTCTACTAAGACCTACTTATGAAATGAAAGATTAGAATATGTTAATTTTGATGACGTCATTGTTTGCTAATTAGTATGCAAATTTGTGCAGATGACGTCATTTCCAATGTTTTTCTTTGTTTTTTGTCTTATTACATTCTAGTTACATTCTCCATTCAATTCTAAATTAAATACCAAATTTGTCCCAATCGGATTTATTTTGAGCGAAATATGATCGTTATAAGATTTACCCAAAATGTACCTCTGAAATCCTACTGTTGCATAAACAAACAACACAATAAAGATCAATAAAACCTTTCACACACAGCACAATGCATGCAGACAATCTGGCTTGACCTAGAAACACGCGTTGGTTCACACAAGCCCTGTGAGTGAATGTTGTCAAGGCAACAGTGGCTAGAAGTAACTAGGTGCTTGTGTACAGTATTGTATATACATTTGAAAAGTGTGTATATTGCAAACTGTAATTTGAGTTGATCTGATGAGTCACAGTGTTTTGAATAAGATTTTGACTGGAAAGGGATGGCAGCATACCACGTTGATTAGTATTACTCTCAAAATTTTGTTGAGAAGAGAACTTCGTTTACAAAATTGGTCAGGCGATATGGAAGCCTTGGTTACAGTAGCCGGGCCAGGAATTTCCGACTTTGCGCTGGGCTCGATGTGAAATATCAAGAGCACCGTAGATACTACACGCTTGCGCACGTTGTATCCAGGGGCCTGCGTTTGGGTCATGTACTCAAAAATCATTTGCCGACTTAAGTTTCTTTCAAAGAGTTCAATAAAAGAAACAGACTGTCATATCTTCAGACACGTTTTATTAATTATGACTTGACTAAGGAGCACTTTACCAATGGATGCTACATTTCGTACGTCCGGTTGGATGGATTGTTTTGTAAACTCTGGTTTGTTGCATTTTTCTGATATATTTTTTTAAAACTTTCAAATAATGTAAAGCAGCCAAAATGGCCGCAGATTTGGTCATTTTGGTTTCATTTAGCTCAAGAAAGGCTCCTTAGCTCCAACACATGGGGCTCAAAACCCCAAATTTATGATTGATAAAGTTGAAATGAATACGATGTCGAACAATATCCTGAAAGAGTTTTTATAGTGGCTTGTCAAATGCTGCACTTTTTGCCGAGAAACAACAGTTTGGGCAATTTTAGCGGTTGAGGCCAAATTTGAGTACCAAATTCTCCCAAACTATGTAAGTACACGACCATGTATTTATGGATGACCTCATAGCTAGGTAACACGTGGGGAAAATTTGGACTCTACAACAACCTATAAGAAATGAATAGGTACTTAAAATCCGCAATTTCATCGTTTTTAATGGAAATTTTGGCACCTGTGGTCGTTTTTCGACACAATATGTCCTTCAATTGAATAACTTAAGGTACTTATCTCCCTCTCTTTAAAGTAAAGTAGGTTTAATTAAAAAAGAAAAAATCAATCTATGAAAAATGGTAGTATTTGTTCTAAGCGGAGCGCCACCATCGGTTGGCGCGGAGCGTATCATAAAATTTTCGGCTTTACAAACCCCCCGATGGCCGGAAACGGCACTTCCCGAGTGTTCTAAGTAAGTATATGCTCAGCCCCCAATTCGAAATTCTCTCCGCTTCTTGGAGCTTCTTGGATTTTTTAGCCCAAAAGTAGACCGAGAACAGTCAATGACTTTCACACGCAAAGTTAATTCTAACCTACGTAGGTTAGATCCTAACCACAGGCCAATTATTAAATCCATGATCAAAATATTGTATTTCTGAACCTTCATCAGAGCTATAGGCTGTGCTGTCTTTGAAATTCCCTGACTAAGGAAGTCTATTGTTACCATCTGGACAAGTTGAGGCAACCCATGTTTACAAAGTACTAAGGACCAACCACAATAGAGTAGATTTTGGAGAAATTGATAATTTGACAAGAGAAAAAACCCGCCGAGCTCATTTAAAGTGGGATGGAGTTGTACCTGATGGTTACTGAGTCAAGTTGCCAGATATCTGGATAGGATTAGAAAACGTTTGGAGTATTTATTGCCTCCCCCCCCTTCGTCCCTGGATTATGATGGAGTTAACAGAGCTGACGAGAATGCAAGATAAAAAGTGCACTGACAAAATACCTAACAAAAACATAACAGTTTTAACATTTTTTTTCGACGCTGAAAAGGGGGGGGTCGCTCTCACTACCCCCCCTCTGAATACGTCCCTGGTTTATACAAATACAGGATAAGAATACGTCTTTCTCTTCCCGTAGGTGAAGGAGCTCACACCCCCATAAGTAGGTGCATAAGGTTTCAACCAGCAAATGGTGTAAGGCAGTGTTCCCGCACTGACTTTCCAAGTCCCGCAACAAAAATAATTGTCTGCGGGAAATTCCCGCACAGACCCTGGGGCCCCCCTTTTTTTATAAATTCCAACATAGGCCCACTTCATGTTAATATGGAACTCTTGACCTTGTCTGTCAGAGACTGTGACACATAAGAACAACCGGAAATCAATGATTCATACAATGCCGTGTCTCATTCAATAAATAAATAACTGATTCGCTCATTTCGCTGATTTACACTTTCTGGAAATCCTCCCCCCCCCCCAGAATTTGAAATCCTACACGAAAAATTGGGGAAGGGAGCAATTCCCCCTAGTTTCTGAGTCCTAGCGTGAACACTGGTGTAAGGATATAATTATACTAATTGTGTTTTATAAATTCAGTTTTTTAAAGAGCTTCGAACCCATACCGATCTTTGATGGTTCTTCCTGCTGGACAATATGGCTTTATAT
>WURT03117553.1:0-11865 GCA_009936505.3 Holothuria glaberrima
CTAGCCTGTCTACATAAAATTGGGCAATTTTCAACATTTGAAAACAAAATTTCCCAAAAAAGGGACCATACGGGGGGCGGCAAATGAGCTGACTGTGGGCTGTGCATGCGACTGGGGGGCATGCCCCCAGCATGTATGTTAAAAAAAGTCCCTGAAGTAGTTAACAATAGGTTAAATGGGAAAAAACTTCTTAAAAAAAGTTCTTATGGATATGGAATCGTTTCAAAAGTAAGAAGGGTATTCCTCAAGCACAGTGTCACTCAACATTTTTGAGCTTTATGGCTATCCTGCATTAATGTGTCAATCTCTTTCCATGTAGTAATAGGTTTTCTGTAAGCATGTGGAAAAGTCACCCATTAAACTGAATGTATGCTTAAAATGGAAGAAAAAAGAGGAAGTATTCCTGTTATTGCTCTAAAAGATTCGGAAAGATTTCAGAAAAGTTCTGAGAAAGCACCGTTGAGGATGCCATGATTCCCTCTCATAGTGCAAGGCGTACGTGTATGATATGGTGGACCGTACGTCTGCACAAAAGTATGGAAACTTTTGGGTGATTTTGCTATTCATGAAGAAGTGGAAAATGCTAAGTACAGGAGGGGGCCTCTTGGAAATTAATATTCTTTATATAAGCAGGAGCTTTAAAAGATGCTATAAAATTCCCACTGTGCTCTCGAATAAGTGTTCATAACGTGGAGATTAAATGAGGTTTACAAGTATTACTCTATTGATCTACTCTCGATGCCAGGAGGTTACGTTTTAAAACGTTTCATTGTTTTTTTTTTTCTTGGGAAGGACAATTACAGCTCATGAGGTCATCACTCCTTCGTCGATAGCAAGTTTCGGCTTTGTCATCACATAGTGAACCCATCGATTTTAAATTCCCTTAATCCACACATACAAAGGCCGTATTTATTTCCCTTTATTTTCAAAACATGTAGTTTCATTTTCTTGCCACTCATATTTTATAGACATGGGGTGTTCTTTTATTGTCATTTATATTTGTAGGCATGAGGGGAGGGAATTTTCCCAATACCATTCGGTGCAAGCAATGCTAAACCCCTGGTGCGAGAGGTGATGAGCCGATAAAGATTGAAAAGCACTGGTATACACTTAGGCCCAGTTTAAACGCGATGCGTGTTTGTAATAAGGGGCGAGTCTGGCAAGGAAGGCCTATACTATGTGGGTGTGGATGATTGATTCGATAATAGTGCTACATTACAGCTTTTCTTTTTTGGACCCCTGAGTGTCTTCTTAGTATCCGTCTTACTCGCGGCACAATGCAATCTCCAATAAATAAAGGAAAAGTTTGCAATCGGTTGTTACGTAATTTTGTTGTAAAAAAGTTCATCCTACACTCAGGGACAACATTTTCATTTAATGTCGCTAAGTCAAATATGTTCAAGTCAAGTCGCAAGTCATTTTGTCGACAAGTCAAGTAAAGTCGCAAGTCATTTGTCTTCAAGCCAAGTCAAGTCGCAAGTCAAGAAAAAGTGCGACTCGAGTCGGACTCGAGTCCAAGTTAGCGACTCGAGTCAACAACTCTGCTATTTGAGCATAGTTTAAGCATTTGTAGATTATCAACATCAATTTAAACTTTTTATCCTTTTGTCAACTGTGAGCCAATTCTCAGATAACATGTAGGAGGTAATATGATCATATTTGTTAAGATTGTGCAAGCAACAAACTGCCATGTTTTGTATCATCTGTAATTTGCTTATTGCTTGTTGATACAAACAAATATTTTGAATGCTACAGTAAATTTTACCAATTGACATTTGAAAGCTGATGACTTTATTTCAAATTTTGGTAACTTTTCAGCCTGATACCCTGAAAAGCGATCACAAATGCAATATTAGTGTAAGATTTATACAGGTGAAGTTTTGGTAGTAAATTTCAATTGTAGGTCCTAGTTTTGCTAGTTAGAAGAAAGTCAATTTCACCCAGCACTGTGCTGGTTGCAGACCGTGGATTTTCATCGGATCGTTGTTAGCACCGTTTATAGGGAATTATCGGCGGCAGGCTATACACAATGCCTTTAATGTAAACTAGTATGTTATTGTTACGAATACTTCGGACTGCTCTAGGACATTAAATCTTGGTACTTCCTTGGCGAGAACATTTTCTTTATCGATGCAAATATATCTCATGAAACAATAGTAAAAGTCATAGTAAACAACCTAACAAAGCCGTTGCAACTGCTGCTGAGTGTGCCCCTATGACAGTGGACACAAATGCACGCTCCATTCTTAACTTTCAGTAACGTTTAGTAACTGACAGTAAGGGGTGTTATCTGCTGAGCGTGCGTGAGTTTCCTAGACCCTCACTGATTAAGGAGAATAGACGTAAGCGGCTACGCAAGCAGCCATGTAGGTGTATAAGACTCATGCTTGAACCATACAGTTACAGTTCATTTCCGCGGCACGTGACCCTTCAGCGCCATCCTTATGTTAATAAGGGACGCGCCTTCCAACTAAAGCTTAGGATTTCTCTGAGTAAACGTTTTTTGACAGAGCCATAGTGAAATAATGCAATGACGAAATATAAAATAAAGATAACCTTTATTATTTAATTATTATGTAAGCTTTTCTTTAATTCGCAGGTCTCATATACGGTCAGGTTTGTGATTACACTTCTTCCAGTTATGCTGCTTTAGTTTTATTGTATGTAGTTTTCAGCTCTCATAATTATATACATGGTAATACAGTACACAAGCATAGAAAGCTGGTAGAAGACTGGGGGCTGAACATTGTTTCGGATTGCTGTCCTGGGGAGGGGTGTCCTCCTCTCCTTTGGAAAATTTTTGAGTATTTGAGTGGGCCTTCAGACGCATTTTGGTGCAAAACATTGGACAATTTAAAAGTAATTACTGCAAATTTTTGACATTTCTTACAGAGGAAACAAATAAGGAGTTTTTTCTTTGGATTTAGAGGGGAAAAGTATAGTTCCTCCACCAATTTTTTGATGTTGGGGATTGGGGGGTTAAGCAGCCACAACCTTCGCTTCCTACGCCTATGATACAGTAAAAGAAACTATCATGGTAGTAACATTTAGAATCACACGTAATTTATTTTTTAAGAAGAGTGAAAAGGACGAACATAAGAGCTTGAAGCGATTATTATGGGGTGAATGGTGATAAGTATCACTATCCCCATATGTTTTTTTCTTCCTCAGTAATAAAGTGGGTGGTCGTTTAGAAATAGCTGTTTCGTTTATTGGCCCCCTTTTCTTGACAAATGAATTTAATAAATTTACATTCATCCGATTAGTGCTACCATAGTCAATAATTCCACATTTATTACCCTTTAAAAATCATGTGGCTTATTGTATATTTCTTAAAACAGTTCTCTACTACCAAATAAGTGTTTGTTTTCCTTCTTTCAATTTTATGATCAGTTCCAGGATTGTGACAAAATCGTTACAAACGGTAAGTATATCTGACCGAAATGACTATTTATTATTATTAATATTGGGATGGGGTCAACTTTCTGAGGTTAGAGTACAGTGTCTACATCTGATGTATGTGCGAATGAATATCACACCTAATAGGGGTGTATCCCGACACACTTAACTTACAAGATACCGATAAGCGATTTTGTTTTAAGGTTGACTTCCTCTACCTGTGTTAAATGATCAAAAGGAAAAATCAGTTTTCCTCATTTTAAACAATTTTAAACAATTTTTGTGCTTGTATTGCAGATGTCAGGTATTGTGCGATCAGTGCTTCATGACGTTCACCCAAACTCTTAATGTTAATAGCAAAACAATTCATTTGTTACAAAACTTACTTGAGCTTTTGCAAGTAATCTTTAGAGATGACTTAAGGATTAAATTTAAAGTTGAAATATGAAACAAGCACTCTTATGACCATCACAACAAAAAAGAAAAGTAATATTTCTCCTCAACTTGGGGTAATCACATCACCACTGCTTGCTGCAAGTCAACTGACGTTTACAACCCTCATTTATTAATACTACGTTCCAGCTCCCTGAAAGGAGAAACCAAACATTAGAGTTACAAGTAACAAGTTTACCAGATCTCACAGATTAATTTCACTTTCCAGCTGTAAAATATAAAATTATGATTTAAGTCCTCCACAAAGTAGGTTTGCCCTTAGAAATCCGAGGGAACGTAAAGCCAAATTCACTAAAACATTTCAAGAATGCTTTGATAATAAGGTGTTGGGGGTGAATGATGTTTTCCACGATTGATTATGCTACAAATTCAGTCATGGCTTACCTTTGAATCGAATGGACACCGCAAAAGGAAAGAAGGTTATCTATTTGTGTGGTTAAAATCGGGGGGTCACTGGAATACAGCGACGTAATGTTTTCAATTAAGGTAATGTTCATCCCTGCCGGATGAGTCCGATACATTATCCTACGCTTCAATCCATTAGTGGTATCATCGAAATATTTATCATGCCCAATTCTTTTAAGTTGAGGGAACTCGGTAACTCTCAACAAGGACCAAGTAAATGTCCATTAGACAAAACAAAAGACCATCATGAAAAATCTTGGACACTCTGGAGAAATTGTTTTGTACTAGAAATGGTCTTGATAGCAAGCCATTCAGATGTATGAAAACTTAAAAGTTGAGTTGTTTTTTTTTGCAGAGTCCAGTTCCGTCCGCAACCTGACGGCTCATCCTATTAATACTGGCCAACTGAACGTGACATGGAATCCAAATGACCTTGATACCACCTTGTACGCTACATTTAGCTATTTGGTAACATACGTTCTACAGAGACATGATGCCTGCTTACAGGATGTTGACCTATCCAGAGAGATTTCCGTGAACGACACAGCAGTGGTCTTGACAGGCCTTGAGGATTATGCCGTCTATAGCATATCTGTGGTACCAAGGATCAAGTCTGCTCTTAAACATGTTAAAATGACAGTCAAAGGCTTCCCTGTTCAAATACTGCAAAGAACTTTAGCAAGTGGTGAGACGTTATTTTAATATCTTATTCATGTTCCAAAGAGGTTGATGCTGGCTGTGCGATCAAGTCAAGTGTTCAGTACTTGAAAAATCAACTCGCTTTCAGTAGGATACTTGTCATGAAATAGGAAGGGTAAGTTCATCAGTAGCCCCTTAAAGTGTTACCAAATAACAAAACAAAAACATCACGGTTTAATACCCTTGGATGCTCTAAAGACGGGGCCATGAAGTTTGTTACAAATTGGATAGAACACTTAAACATTCACATTAATTCTGCTACAATCCCCGACAAAAGTTAATGAAACGAATCCACTACCCTGGTTCAATGCTGACTCAAAACTGTTTGAGGTGAAATAGGAAACAACATTGAAAGGGTTGTTTGGGAAAATCTTGAGAGAGTGAAACATGTAACAGTTTCGGTAATTTTGTTGCATTTATTTCGGGGATAGTAACTTCCCAAAGGTTATCTTCATGATATGCCTTCAGACAGCAGCAACATTTCAATTGAGACGCTTTCTTTTTTAACGTGGAGGATGATGGTGTTTATTACTTGTCTTGTCGCAAAGCATTCTTGGTTGCACTGCTTCTCGTAAATTCTTTTTTCACTATGGTAAAAATAGAGGACTCGACCGTGTTTAGGCCACATCAGGGGCGTTACTACGGGGGGTGGCTTGGGGCGCGCTCCCCCAGTCGCCCTCCCCCAACCGGATTTCAGGCTCTTCAAAAAATCAACTATTTCTTTTCAACTTTTGCCCCATTCAAATTATTATTGTTGGTGCAGCTAATTCGACCTAATCCCTCTCATATTTTCGGGAATAGCCTTCCCGCCTGATTTTTAGTGCAAAATTTCGGCGCGCTTTGCGCGCTTTTGTCACCTTGCACACTCCGTATCTTAAAAACCGTTACTGGGGAAATAATAAATTTATTGTGACCAAAGCCCTTTCACGACAAAAGTACGTCTTCGACCTCTGCAGGGACCTAGCATCAGTAGAGAATCTTAGAGCAATATAACAGCACAAGTGGCGTAAACGTAACATTCGTAGCATGTACTGTTTGTCGTTACACATTTTTACGAGTGTCATGCCACAGTTACAATATCACAGAATAATGATAATTTTAAAGCATGAGCCAATTAAGTTACCCTCCACTTAGACAACACACCTTTCCTTTACAGTCAATCAAAAGAAAAATTCAAGTAATTGCAAAAGTTTCCCAATACATATTAGTTCAAAAATTTATTAAAGATAGCTCCATTTAGCGTCTAAGCTATCTTAAATGAACAAAAATTTCTCAAACGGGAGGGGACCCCTAATTACCAACCTCTGCGCGACGTCACTGCACAGATTTGCCGAAAGTGTCAATGCCGACGTCAAACTCACAAAAGAGTCAAGATTTTTCAAAGTAACTTACCAGACTGTAATTTCTGTTCCAATAACCTATGTCATTACCATATCAAGACATGGCTTCTCACAATAAAGGATGTTAAGAAACCTTAAGAGCAACTTGCAAGACCTGGGAAGTGTCATTTCCCGCTATCTCGGAGGCCTTTTTAGCTAAATTTTTCTGGTACGTTGCGCGCCAGCTAATGGTGGCGCTCCGCTTAAATAGTAGCAATGCGCCCTCCCATGAAATGACTACATTGCTCACATGTTTAAGACATGGATCAATTAGCACAGCCAGAGGTCCACCAGAACCATTAAATTGACATGATTGATTAGCAGTATTCGAACGTGTTAAGTAGTATGGTACTTTTGGGTAGTGAGGTATTTTAGAGTGACCGGCTGGATAATCAAGGAGTGGAAGACCAGCTAGATGGGATAAGCACATGTCTTTTCATTATCGTGTCGGCCTTCTCCCTTTCCAAATTTGCTTCCACAAGTCTCGCCTTATGTGAGGTTTTGGGATGTAAATTTGTTTGTCTTCTTTGATAACCATTAGTCAGTTGAAAGTTTTTGCATATTTGAAATTGCCAATTTCCAAGTGTTTCTTCAGATACAGTGTTACCAAAAATACTGGGTTTTGGATACACCAACATAAAGCCTTTTTCGACTTGTATTTTTTGAGGTCCCGATGCAAGTTTAGAGCCTACAGAAAGATTGCCCTCATCCTCTTTCGCTACCAAACTAATGTTCTCCTGGAATCAAGTCACTTGTGAACATCAGAATGGTCCAAACTTCTTTTACAATTGTGTCCTCTACATGCTTGTGGAAGGGGAAACCCCCGAAAGGATCTTAGAAGTAAACGTTACCCATGAATCTTACATGTTTACTGATCTTATACCTTGCGGTAGATACAGACTTGAAGTTACTCCTCGGAACCAGATGTATTCTGGTGCCACAGAGACTGTAGAGACTGAGACAAGTTCTGCTCGTAAGTACTCTTTATTTTCTTTTCGGACATACTAACTCGGTCATATCCTGCCACTTGTACTTGTCAAATATCCATGGTTAAAATTCCAACGATGTAGCCAGAGATGACAAAAGGAAAATCAGAGCTTAATCCATTAATTCCATACAGTGAATAATTCGCAACGTATTTCGTCATAACCCCTTACATATTAATGCCAGGCAAAATAAGGTTTCATTTGCTGACAAATTGCAACAGAATTTTTCCACCACAAAGCGTTTCGGTTAGATCTCAAAAACAATATACTAAAGTTCAACAAAATCGAAATAAGGAAAGTATGCCTAATTTGCATAAATCCCAATTGGCCGCCAAATGTCATTTTTCTCTTAATTGTTCCAGAAATGATGATACCTTTCATACTTGGTGTATAGAATTACCATATTAAGAGGAAGAACGGTATTGTTTTTGATGGAGACCAATGGTCATCAGAGGTCACCAGAGGTTAAAACCCGAAAAAACTTGAAACAAGATATCTTAAGTTAGAAGGTGAAACTACGAAAATCTTGTTTATTGCCTGTACCCACTTTATCTCAGCATAGAAATGATGGAAACTTTTCATACTTGGAGTATAGATTGGTCACATTACGTGAAAAAAGTGTGTAATAATTAATTTAGGTCAAAGGTCACTTGAGGTCAACAGAGGTCAAAAACGAAAAATACTAAAAAATTCGATATTTCAAGATAGCCTTAAATATACAATTTTTCATACTTGTCATATAAATTTGCCATATTACGATAAAGGAGCATAGTACATGTGTTGGAGATCAAAGGTCATCTGAGGTCACTAGAGGTCAAAGTACGAAAAACATGTAAGCTGCTTATAAACACGTTATCCAAAGATATCAATGATGTATAGTTCCCATACAGAGTATAGAATTTGTTATATTGCAGAGAAGGCTCCTGTTATTCTGTATGGAGATGAGAGGTTGCTTGAGGTCAGTTGAGGTCACCAGATGTCAAACTGTGAAAATATCATAATACCAGAAAGCAAAAAGGCTAAGTGATTCCTTGCCATATGATATAATGTCACAAACATGGATCACCCAAATGACAAGCATGAAATCCCTCACAGTTATCCTAATCTACATATTATGGTAATCAAGTCAAAACCTTTCAAAATGATGTGACCCAAAATGACTTTCGCCTCCACTTAAAACAATAGTGGAGCACCTACCCTATATGGCCATGTACTTGCTAAACATGAGCAATTCACAGGCCAATAATGAGAACTCTAACAGTTTCCTCCATATAATATCATGTTACAACAATTTGACCTTTTATGACCTTTGACCTCCATGCAAAAATAATAGGGATCATTTACACAAAATTAGCAATCCACATGCAAAGTATGAGATCCCTCTCAGTTATCCTTTTTGAGATATTGTGTATACAAAGTTTTGACTTTTTGAATTCATGTGACCCCAAAATAACTTTTGACCTCCACCGAAAACAATAGGGATCATCTACTGAATATGGGTAATCGGCACGCTAAGAATGAAATCCCTTACAGTTACCCTTCTTGAGATACAGTGTTTTAAATGTTTACCATTTGGCCTCTGGTGACCCCAAATGACCTTTGACCCAATTAAAAGCATTATGGATCATCTACTTAATATAAATTTTACACTTGCTATGTACGTGATACCTCACTATTACCCTTCTGGAGATATCTTGTTTAAAAGGTTTTGACCTTTTGACCTCTGTGACCCTAAATTACCTTTGACCCCCATCAAAAACAATACCGTTCTTCCTCTTAATATGATAAATCTATACACCAAATATGAAAATCAGTCATGGAATAATAAATGGCAAAATGTTGACATTTGGCGGCCATTTTGGATTTTTGAAAATTAGACATACGTCCCCTATTAGTTTTTTGTGGGCCTTTCAGTATATTGCTTTGAGACCTAACAGAAACGCTTTGGGGGGAAAAATTCTGTTGCAATTTAATCCAAGTTTTTTAAAAACATTCGCTACATTACCTAGCCTAATTACCTCACAGAATCCTCAATATGTATATTTTCCTACATAACTGTGTACCACGTAACCACGACACGACAAAATGGGACTAAAAGCAATGTTAATGCGAGAGGTTGCCCGAATGAAGAAAATTTAGTTCAGGTCCGAACTGCCTAGTTTAGCATTGATCCAGAAGCTCTTTCTTTTTAATCTTTATTTTCAAGTTAATAATTTGTTCCCTTTCCTTTTTCTCTTGGTATTTACTTATTATCCTTATATGAAGAGAAATTAAATTTTTGCTTTAATTAATAGGGTGGAAACGCTTTTATCATTATTGATCTACCACCTCTGCTCGACCAAATTGATAGGGTTATCGAGCCTACGGGCCCCAGTTATTTCTAGCCCTGACGAGACAACTTGCTGTTAAAGCCACGTTGAATGGCCAAATTTCTGCAGTTCCAGTTTTCAGAAAATAATCAGTTACTAGACTTACCAAGTGAGCACAAGTGAGAAAAATCGTAAGAGTCAGGTAGTGACAGGTAAACCACCAGCCCGTCACTAAGGTTGAGATAAGTCATGCCCTTTGAAGAAGTTCCCTTTGAGAAGACTCCTACCCTCTGGACACCCAGGCCTATTCTTCTCAGCCCACAGTATTCCACAACTGTATGCACGTCCTTTTCATGGGTGGGGGAATGAAACTATAGTATTAATCCAGTATTTGTGACTACGAGTGCAATCTCATCGTCATGACTAGGACTATAGAAGATGGGCAAACGTTTTAGTGATAGCACAGCTTACCACAGTTCTGACTATCAGTATCAACTCCCTGTTTCAATTCTGAAGGTAGGGAACAATCGAAATTACGACTTAATCTTCAGTTTCTCAAATATGAAATCTATCTTATTCGATTCAAATGTTTCAGTCGAACTTTGGATTAATCACTAATCCAAATCTTTTGTCTTCTTCAAAGTTCAAACTTAAACTAATAAAGAGAGAAGTACGATTATTCATGAATTTCTTCGAAGCTGCCTGCCCTGTGAGCTTACTCTCCGCTTTCACAAGACATTACTATCAGAGTATCAAACTGATTACCTACTTGGACCTATGCTATGAATAGCCTGCTCCTGTACTCTTGCGAATGGATACTTCTACCAGTACTCATATTCACAGATTTTCAGAAAATAGCGTTTGTGCTTTAAAAAATACTTCCCCTCGTAGACAGTTGTACTCAGAACAAGAGTAATTGGTACTTGCATGATATTGTATTCACAATAAAAGTCTAGAATCATTGATTTGAGGGCAACCATCTTCTTGTCATTTACCCTTTTGTCTTCTTGTCTCATCCTACCGTTTTGGCTAAGTTTTATGGTGAACGCCCACAATTTATGTTAACCAATACCGCTTGTATCATCGTGGTCAAAAAGCCCTTTCTACTTAAATACGGTTTAAAATTAAGTTACAAATATATTCAATTTGTACCTGTTTCACTTTTTAATATAAAGAGCCTAATTTCTTTCAGCGTTTGAAGTGGTGCGAGATTTATCCTTTACGCAAAATTCCGGAAACGGGCATTTCACCGTTAGTTGGAGACCACCTCGTCACACCTTCTGCCCAGTTTCTTCGTACACAGTCACAACAAAATTACAGAAACAACAAGCTTGTTATGAATGCGTTTATGAAAAAGAAAATGCTATTACAGACATCCAGGAGACCTCATGTATCCTGGATAACCTGTTGTCTTATGCAACCTATATTGTCTCTATTAAGACACATGGAAATGACGTTAGCATGACTGGATCAACCTTTGAAGATGTGTTAACAACGCCTAAACGAGGTTTGTAAAGACACATTTTACTGTCCTTGCCGGAAAGGTATGGTAGAACACAATCTACGATAAAGACTTATCCTTTCCATTGGCTAGCTAGGATGTACCGTGGCACTGAAGGGACATGCGTCTTCTCTCTCTCTCTTCAAACAAGTAAAGTTAGAGAACACGACGAAATTTACTTCATTGTCGTATTCTTTGTGAGAGAACACAACAAAATTTACTCAATTGTCGTGTTTTTTGTGTCGAGTAACTAGAGAACACGACGCATTTTACTTCATTGTCGTATTTTTTTGTGAGAGAACACAACAAAAGTTGCTCAATTGTCGTGTTCTTTGTGTGGAGTGACTAGAGAACACGACGAAATTTACCTGACTGTCGTATTCTTTATGAGAGAACACAACAAAAAATACTCAATTGTCGTGTTGTTTTGTATCGAGTAACGAGAGAACACAACGATATTTACCTGACTGTCGTATTCTTTGTGAGAGAACACAACAAAATTTACTCAATTGTCGTGTTTTTTGTGTCGAGTAACTAGAGAACACGACGCGTTTTACTTCTTTGTCGTATTCTTTATGAGACAACACAACAAAAAATACTCAATTGTCGTGTTGTTTTGTATCGAGTAACGAGAGAACACCACGATATTTACCTGACTGTCGTATTCTTTGTGAGAGAACACAACAAAACTTACTCAATTGTCGTGTTTTTTGTGTCGAGTAACTAGAGAACAC
>WURT03117564.1:1690-30024 GCA_009936505.3 Holothuria glaberrima
ACGACTACAACAGAGACAAAAACCGAAGGGACAACAAGACCAACAATGTCGCCAACAACGTCGCCCACAACGTCGCCAGCAACAGCCTCAACAAAATCGCCGACAACCTTGCTTTCAACGAAAACAACATTACCAGTAACATCTCCTTTTCCCACGCCTTCAGAGCTTTGTAAGTATTATAGCGAACACGTAAAGATAGAAGCCTGTATGATGTGCTTTGATTTTAAAATAACGTACATACTGATCGATGGATACTTTCGAGCATGATTGGGGCATCTTTCGTGCTGTCTGATCTATCAACGCTTACAGCCACCATTCATTATAACTGGTGAACCAATAGACGTTAATATTCATCGCATCCATTCATTTTAACGTTTTGCCATAATTCAGCTCTAAGAATCAATTTTAAAAGTTTTCCATTATCAGCGATCATAATTGTTGTTTTGCTAGAACATTTACCTTAAAAAGAAACAATTTTTTCTTTCATTTAGCATAGTCCCTTTGCCAATTCACTGAAGATCACTAGCGTAGAAGCTAATACGGAGTTATCAAAATAAAGGTTGTACAAAAGCAATTTCAATGATTTTGTTTGAACGTGATTAGGGAAATTCTTCGAAAAAGCCCTTTTTGCTACTTACGAAGCAGCCATGCTTCCCAGGCGAAAGGAACCACTTAATTTTGACCCCTCATATCATCTGACTTGTTATTACAATTCGACCAGTTGTGCCTCTAAAGAACAGTGTTAGTAATGCTTTATCATTAATAATTGAGCTGACTGAATTAATAATTGTTTGTCAAAACCAATTTATATAATTTCAAGGTGGTGGTTCGTTTTGCCCAAGTACCCGGGCAAAAGGAACCATACCAATGGGCAAAAGGAACCATACCAATGGGCAAAAGGAACCATGAATATAGTCAACATGAATCCACTCTGTAATGAGTTTATAATTGACTGAACACGTTGTTCCTCAGTAGTCGTAACCAATGGTGGTGGGTGGTGGCTGAACCAATGTTCAGCCAGCAGTGCTGTAACATTTCAAGTCACTGACTCGGACTCGAGTCGTACATTGACTTTACTTGAGTTGTTCATCAGCCAAAATGACTTGACGTATATTATGTCCACCCTAATACAATCATACTTTCCTCAGTTCCAAATAATGCACATTTTCCTTTTGAAATACAATATTAACACACATTCCATGCATAGTTTTCATCATGGGCAAAGGGAACCATGGTTCCTTTTACCCGGTTCCTTTTGCCCAGAGTGTACTTTTCATTATGTACCGCAACAGCTAGCCCACCCGTGAGTTTGTCAGCAATTATCAATTGTCAAATAGTACTTTTGATAATGCACTTTGTAGCATTATATGGGTACATCGTATCACTGGACCTTCCATCTAGTACGAACAATTAATTTCCATCCTAACATTTTTAATAATGTGGGTATTTTTCTTTTTCTTCCTACTGCTCTCTACTCTGTCAGTCGCGAACGTTTATGAGGGGCCAGTAGTTGTCATGTGACAAGTCACATGCTGGATAGATCTTGGAACGCCAGCAGCTTAAAATGGCTGGCCTTTTGGGGTTATTCCTTTTGTCCTTGCTCCCCCCATGTCCCAATAAGTCTTAAAATGGACGTCGTTTTGTGTTTGATAAACACGGTAACCTACACTACGTCTTGAAAATATAGTCAATTTATCTAAAGGACTGGCCTACAGTATAGTTAGCTCTTTTCATCCATTGTGTAGTAAACTTTTTCAGGTTTCATGAAATAATTCCAAAAGATGAACTAAATTGTCAAGCTATTGAAATCACTCTACACATCTCAGTAGAATGTATCTCAAATAGTTCAAAGAAAGAGAAACAAGCAGGCTTGCTTGCGACATTTTAAGTCCTTTCCACCAGTTTAACGCCTTTAAGACATTTTGGTATTTAATAAAAATACAGAAATTTTGACAAGGTAAACTCATGAATGATTTAACCAAATTTAGAAGAATATTTTCTTTTAGACCTAATTATGAAATGAAAGGTTAGAATATGTAGGTTTCGATGACGTCAAATTTTGCTAATTAATATGCAAATTTATGCGGATGACATCATTTCTTATGTTTTCCTTTGTTTTTCTTATTATTTTCTTTATTTTTTTGGGACGAAGGGTAGTTATGAATTTGTTTTTACATTTTCCATCCAATTCTCTCTTCAATGAAACCAAATTTGTCTCAATCTGACTTATTTTGATCGAGATATGACCGTTGTAAGATCTGCCTAAAATTTCCTACTGCCACACGCACAGAGAGCACCACAAATATCAATAAAACCTTCCCCATACAATTCAATGCATGCAGACATTGTTTACTGTTCTGTTGTGACCTCTAAACATGCGTGGGTGTACAGAACCTGTAGAAGAGGGTGTTGACAAGGCAACAGTGGCTAGAAGCAATTAGTGCAACTGTGTACATTGGTTTGTACAGTGTATATTGGCAACAGTGTAAGAGTGCATTAACCTATGACTCATGGTTTTTGTCTGGAAATAGGCTGGAAATAGATAGCAGCATACCGCTTTGATTAGCCTCTTTTTGTGCTCAAAATTTTTGTGAAGAACAGGATTTAGTTTACAGAATTGAAATAGGTGGTAGGGCTAGGGAGCTAGATTTTTTGAAATTTGACTCTATTTTTGGGCTAATTTGCATAATTTTTCCCTTTTTGACAATAATTCCCTGATTGATTCACCCTACCACCTAAAACTCTCAGGACATGTTTAGTCAAGTATCAGGGTTATTCTAAAATACTTTGAAGCTTGATAGGTCATTTTTCAGTTCCTCAGATTTTTTTGAAGCAAAAGCAACTTGTCGCTGATTTTTGGGCAAAGTTTTCAAATTTTTGAATTATAACAAACTTTCAACTCAAATTTGAAAAAAAAATGTGAGGACATCCCCGTAAAAAGTTATATTTCATCAAAGATCATGTCATTGGCTTTCTTTTGATAACAAAATAAAGTCTCTAGGAGGCAGGGTTGTGGAGTAATAATTTCTGGAAACTCGTAAGTTTTTGGGGGCTATACTTGCCCCAATGGCTTAAGTATTCAAACATAGATAATGAAACAAACTATCTTATGTTTACCTCGAAAGATGCTGCATTACCAAAGAAATTTTGTTACCTAACTTAATTCAACGATTTGTCGATCATATATTTATAGTTTAAAAGTTTACAAGACTTTGTGTAGGCTTATACAAAACGAGATTTAATAATTAAGACTTCCACAAGCTTAAAAAGATGAGATTTAATAATTAAAACTTCCACCAAAACCAAGCACTAAAAATTTCTGAGTTACTTCAGTGCAGTGGAGACGTAGTTGTTGGCTTCAAGAATACTAAATAAAATCAAAATGCAAATGGTGAGACGTATGGAAATTGGCGAGTGCTAATGATTTCAACAATTAGTTTTGAATATTATCTACTGACAAAGTGGTCTCATCAGAGGTACACATGAAGGTGTTTAATCTATGTTTAATGGTGTTTTCGTTTGTGAATCAGACCAATATTCCGCTCACCAATAGAATTGCTAAATACTACCTTGTATCGTACCTCTTTAGGAATTTCAAACTTGGAGTAGCAAAGAAAAGTTATAATTGAAAATTGTTTTCATCAGTTTTGTAATTGTGACTTTGCGATCAGAAGACTAAATTCACATTGCCATACAAACTTCAACAATACTGTAGACAAAAACAGCTTTGGTCAGGAGTCTTGATCCCGACTTAAAAATGGAAACTTTTTCAAATTCTTGATGATATTCCAGTGGTTCTGTATAATCCCTTAATGATTACTGAAGAACTTCTATTTTACTTTGAAATCCCTTATATAGCAGAACCTCTCAAATCTCTTATTTTGTTCTCAATGTAGAATAATGTAGAATCAAATATCTGAATCTGTGTGGGGTTGACTGCCCAGCCTGTCTAAGAAGACTTTGAAACTTTCTCTGAAAAACAAAAACCTTCTAACCTTTTCTATGTGACAACAACTCACTAACTCATGTACTATTTTTGGAATTTGATCGGCCAAGCCATAGCTTACGTATTAAGTGCAGGAGTGGCAGGGTAAACACGACACCTAGTTAGTTACACCGATAGTTCTGTGCAAATAAGAACCCTCAAACATGTTATGCTCTGTTTCGAATAAATTCTTGGAGGTGGGTGTCACAACATTTTTATGGATAAATTGCCTAGTGTGGTACTTAGGTGACTGAATGAATCTCCAAGTACTGCAAAAACAATAAATATTACATTCATACGGTTTTGTTGAACTCAGCGCTAGCTGGGTAAGCCACTCATTATGGCATCATGCAAATGGTGACAACCACACACCATCCCCATCTTATCCATGTTGGTATTTTGTTCTTGTGCGCTTGATGCTTGCATGTAAAAGTAGATTTGCTCATTTCATTTTCAAAAGGCAAACATAAAAGCTAAAAATGGTTTGTTGAACAAACCTCTTTAAAGCATGCTGGCCACTCACCGTAAGTAACCAGAAAGCCCGAAGGCTTAGTCATTCCTTGCCGAAAGGGGATGATTTGTTGCATTGAACTTAATCCCTCAAACGTATCCTTCTTGACTATACCATTTTTCACAATGTTTTCACAATTTGACCTTTGCTGTCCTCACATAACCTTTGAACACCACAAAGTTAAATAAGAAATGAAAAACAGAACGTGTCTTGGAAGAGATTCAAATCCGGACCCTCTGTTTGAGAAACCGAGCAATTTCTACTGTGCCATCAAAGAACTCGTTAGCCATGTGGTATTTCTAATCATCATATTGGCCATCATTTTTTACACTTGTGTAAAATTTAATAGTTCAGATTTGAATTATTACTGTACGAGTTATCCTGGTGAAAAGATGTTGTTTCTGTAATTGATCTTTGGAATGGTACAAAATTCAGCCTTAGCTTTTCGTTGGTCACGAAACGCTGGACACAAATTGGAGCTACCGCCAACTGTTTAGTTTACGAGGTTTACGTAGTATCAGCTCTGATGACCTCTGATGACATTCGACCTCCAACAAACCCAAAAGGTTCTCCTACCCTTTTAAAATACGAAATATGTATACCAAGTGCGAAAAGTATCCATCATCTCTGTGTTGAAATATCGTATGTTTTCAATTTTTTTCGTTCTTGACCTCTAATGAGTTCAAATGACCTGTCCTTCACCGAAACAATAATGATCTTTCTCTAAACACGATGAATTTATATGTCAAGTTTAAAGAGTGTCCATAATTGTTACCTAAGATATCGTGTTTAGAAGATTTTAAGAATTACATATTTTCACTTCCGGTGACCTCAAATTACCTTTGACCTCTACCAAAACTAATAGGGTTCATAGTCTTACGATAACGCAATCACATGACAAGTATTAAAAGTATCCATGCTTCATACTTAGAAATATCGTGTTTACAATATTTTAACTTATGACCTCTGGTTACCTCACATGACCGTTGACGTCCATAAGAAACTGCAGGGTTCGTTTTCAATAGGATAACCATATACCAAGTATGAGGAGCATCTATCATTGTTATCTTGAGATATCGTTTTTACAAGGAAAACGTCACAACATACATATTCGCACTCATACAGACATACACACACTTGCGCGATTCCATAGATTCCTTTTGCCTTTGGCAAGAAATCAAACAGGTTACAGAGACTTCTTAGCTAGGGGTTACTCCTCGACCAAAAGTTATCGTAAGTGGTCCAACTGATGTAAAATCCAGACGAAGGGATCTGTAGGTAGTAGAGACACCTGGACGGGTAATTGCTGTCACTGGGCACACTGCAACCGTGGTTTCCGAAGTGACAGAAAAATTTTGACCAAGTGTTAGTTGTACCCTTTGTCTGAAGGTGATAAAAACTCATGGTCAGAGACAAAAATAACTGATCCCTTCATAGAAAAAATCAAGTGACAGAGACTGCTGGGCGGCTGGGCCACAGGTAACTTTAATTGGTCGAACTGCACCTCAGATCTAAACGTGACAGGAACTGTCTACCAGAGGTTACTATGACGGTTCCACTCTAACAACTGTACATGAAGGAAAAGCGGCCCCTGGAAAATGGTTATTCAGTAACCCTTGTTCTCGGCATTACCGAGAGTTTTTTTACTGATACAGCTCCGAATAAAACAAACACCATGGCCAAAGGTGAAAACTATTCTTGAAACAAGGTAACAGTATTCAGTACTGCTGAGGAAATTTCAAATCAGATTTGACAAAAACACGGGACCAAGTCACTAGCACATACAACAAGGAAAACAGCACAACACATTACTGATGTTCCAAGAACTTTTCATAACTCCAGATGTTTTAGTCAACAGTTAAAGATTATTATAAAGGTCAATAAGGGTGCCTTTTACAGGTATTACGGACGATTCATACTTCAGTATAATGCTTTAATGTTTTGTAAGTTAAACACTTGTATTGTTATGTTATCTATGTCCTTGATTGGATCGGAAGGGCTTGAACTGACTGATGAAATATGATTTCTATAGGTTTGCAGCTCGTGAAATTTGGAAGTGTAAATTGTATTCAAACTTTCAAAACTGCAAACACATTCCGCATACCAACTAGGTCCTTCAGCAAAAAGTATCACAAAACTTCAACAAATAAATATACACACCACACCTCTGGTCCACCAAAATACTAAAACACGACCATAAATACTAGGACCTGAAACGTTTAACAGACTTTTCTGTCGTATCCAAACATTATTCTGTGTAAATATTTATTTGGCTAGCCATTGGATCCACTTTTCATACAAAGGTATTTCTATTCATTGTACTTCTTAAACATTTACCTTCAAAGCAGGGGGTGGATTGTTTTGATTACTTATGCTGAAATTCTGTTATCGGGTTTTATGTGAAAACGGTTATATAAGATTTATTTCCACTACTCAACTTGTTTCCAATCTTGTGTTTTTTAGATCTTGCTAAGACTTATCAACAAGTAAATGATTAAAGTGTGCAACACTTACACAACAGGTTTATCGGTCATAAGATTGCATTAGTGACTTTAAGTGGTCTGTTTTTATTCCAATCATTTTATTTTCTGTTTCTCCTAAGTAACTTTTCACTTTCAGATCAACCAGTTATTACTTGATGTTGAATAAAGGTTGAAACCACGAAAACTGTTCGACCAGATACGTGTCCTTAAAGGCAGAATTATGTAAAGATGTATATTCCACTTTTAGTTCTAGGTTCGGTAAAGTGAAGGACCCGTGTGCTGTATTTCTTGCCGATAGAAAAAATTACTGTAGTGTTGACCTAGCTTGGAATTATGTTATACTTGAGATATTATTCAGTAGTGTGTACTGTGTAGATGTGAAGGTATTTGATACAATATGCATTTTTTCAGGGCCGTATGAATTGGTTTAATAAGTTGCATAGGCCCTCAACAATTAAACTTATTGGAAGGCTTACACCCAGAGGAAAAGGGTAGTTTGTGGCTACTAGGCATATTAATCACATAACACTTCGTTAGTACTAGTTTTACCATTTGCTTTGAAAAGCTTGCTTTGTAGCCTCTGCACACTGTTAAGTACACTGTGTTTTGAAATTCCTGAGCATTTTCGTTGAATTATTTATGTTTCTACTATGAGGAGATGCAAGCATGCCCATATCAATGTATGAAGTTCCATTTCCCGTGACACTTTCACAAAGACATCCAATATTTGAAATATATTTTTCCCGTTATCAAATAATGGTAATTAGTAGTGATGAAGATAATTATTCACTTGTGATTCTGAGTTAGCTGGAAACTTTCGTAAACTCGTACTTCAGAATTCCTTTTGCAATTTTCACGTTACTTTGGCTGGATCTGTTTAACCGTACAAAATGTGAAATCAGCATTTTGAAGCAAAAGTAATAGATTCAACATTTGACATCTTGGCTTATGAAGATGGCAGGTGAAATTAAAATATTCTTTGAGAGGTCTGAAACTACCCTTTGAAATAACCTAAAAGAAACTGATTAGAATAACGTTAATTAAAGAGGATATTTTCGAAATACATTGAAACTTTCCGACATGTAATGAAATGTGTAGTTCATGTTGATTTTTACTTGGGATGCCAAATCATGGCCTAGGGAAGAATGCTAAGTATTTTAGTTTGAGTTGTTTGATTAGGAAAACTATGAATAATAAAAATGCTCACAAATACGTCGTTTAAGAAATATGATTAATTTTAACCTTACACACTGAAATAACGTATTTTAATCTTCAAGAAATACAAATTCTGACTTTATAAGTAGTACAAACGAGTAATGTGACTGAACTCAAGTCGGACTCGAGTTGCTACTTTTGTGACTTGTAACTTGAATTGCAAATACTAGTAAAGCTTGCGACTTGACTTGGACTTGCGAAAATGACATTTGACTTGACGGGGATTTGCCAAAAATAACTTGAAACCAATACCATAAGCTCGTCGAGAAACCCTTTAGAATTTTAGAAAAAAACTTACTGACTATTTGCGTGAATCATCAAAAATATCAAGATTGCGTATCGGCCACCGAATGTTGATTCTGGATTAAACATGACTAGGATAGGTTGTAAAACGTGCCCTGATAATTAACAGTCTGGTTGGTTTGATACGCCAGCCTTCCTGCAATTCTACCATTTTATAATGAGAGCACTGGCTGTCTGTTCCTGATATTATTTCCTAAACTGAACGTGTGTTCTATCATGGAAGAATTATTATGAGACACCACATGATAAAGTAGGACTCCAGTATGCTATCTAATCTAATACAATATCGATCATATTTTCCAATAAAAAGACATCGTTTCAAAGCTGTTGTACTCATCTACGCCAGGGAGAGCCTCCCAAAGGACTATTCGCAGTTGGGGCAGCAAAGGCGGTTGCCCCGCTTCCATTTCACAGCAACTTTTTAACACTTCGAGCTGTATAAACTTTCGATACATTCGAATACAAATTGCCAGATGCAACTTTAAGGGTATGGGTAGTGCCATTTGCCTCGCAAAGTGTGAGGGAGACATCAACCCCTCTCGAGTCTATGTTTCTCACATTTAAATCACTTATATTAATGAGAATGTCTTAAAAGTGAATGTGTCTCGGATGCTTGTTTTTCGATTACTGGACTAATTTAAAAAGATTTTATTCTAATGTCTCAATAAAGACGTCACTATGATACATCTTCGCTTATCATCCCCTTCGCCCTCAAACCCTCTGTATCATCAATTTCTATCAACTGTTAGAAGAAAGGATTAAACCCTTAATTCCAAAAAATGTCCAAATATGATTTTTGTAATCTATTTAGTGCCTATTGAGTCAATGTCATTAAAGTTTAAATGCATCATTCTAATGCCTACTGCAGTTCCACGTATTCCTGAGTTTCCTGGGGTGTCTCTCCGACCGCATTAATGCGTTTCCTCTTCATCCCACGTCATCAGAGGATTTTTGGTACTGCAACCTGTGCTCAGCCCCCATCCTTGGCAAAAATTCAGGCTATTTGCCTAATTTGGGGAGCATATTTGGCACTTTACTTGGTACGATAAGCTCCAATTGATGGTGGCTCTCTCAGACTTCTCTCCCTCCCCTTCGGCAGAAAAATCCTGCACACCGACATGTGCACCCATGCATGCACATGGGTATGTAACACTCTTCTTCCACTTAGAAATTCTGCTGAAATAAAATACCTTCAGAGCATTTCTTGGTGCTCCTTGTACAAAGTAGTTGAACGACACGCTGGAAAACTATTGCATCATAGGAGTACCACCCATTTTAATGCAGCAGACGGGGTAAGAAAATGTTTACTTCAGGCGTCAAATTTTGTACTAAGAATATTAGCCAAGATTTCTACAAACTAATACTATCAACAAAAGTAATTGTTCATTCACATCTTTAAATTATCGAATATTTTCTGTTAGATAAAATTAGCATTATAATAGAAACATGTTTTCTTTTCCAGTAAGGCAGCTTATCTTTTGAATTTGAAAAACGTGCACTGGAGTGTAGAAACCCCAACTCCCACAAAAACAAAAACACAAGTATAGAAATTAGAGTGGAAGTTGTGACTGATATTTCTTCCATCAAGTTCGAAATGCAAATTTGCACCAGACCTTAGTTGACGAAGTATTGCTTTTAACAGGTAGACAAATTTGTGACTTTACTTCTACTTGTAAAAACAAGCTTGTGACTTGATTGATAACGGAACTAAATGTCTAGTGACTTGACTTCTCATGAGTTATGGCTTGACTTGACTTGGGACTGATCCAAAATACTTGAGACTTGACTTTTAAAAAATTACTTGTTAGTATGTCTGAAAATAGGCTACTGTGTCGAGGTATGTGCTAAGCCCATTTTAAACAACTGAAGTCTGTCCAAAATTTGAAAAGGTTTTTTATTTGAAAACGTTTGGAACTTTGTCAGATTTGTCAACTGCAGATAGGTTCTAGACATACTACATAGCCTTTAGCAGCCTGTTAGCGATCCCTTCTCAACAACTCAACCTTACTTTAAAGTTGATGGTCCTTGACAACAGTTGAAACGTGTTTCGCTGATACTATCCTAAATTAATTTTCTTGTTGCTAAAATTCCTTCCTCGGAGCCAACTTCCATATTTTCAAACTTGCATCATGTACACAAACACTGGTCATTTGTTTGTTAAAGAAATGTATGGAACTTATGTGCCGTAGACAAAGACCTTGTTCTTTTACGCTTCAGCAGGCGCTTGAACCTACTACCAGGCAGTAAGCATCATTTTAAGAAGTCAGTAATTTCCGCCATAGTCAATGTTTTCAACCCTTAAGGGTACAAAAGTAGTGTATGCATTCCTTACATAATGGATCCTGTTGCCTGAATAATGGATTACAGTTACAGAAATTATTTTGCACATCCCAGGCCTAAAACAGATATGGAATTTTGTAAAATGGCAAGAGTTGTCAGAAGTCATGGAATTTTGATTTGGCTACGTGAGTTTTTTTCAAGCTTTCATATGTGTGCTTTGAAAAATTAGGCCATCATAAAGTCACTGAAAAGTCATGCCAATGTATGGTCCTTAGGGTTCAGAACCCCTGTTAAATAAACTTGAAATTAGTCGGCACTTACAGTGTTTCAAATTTACTTTAGCCTTCAGGTTAATGCTATGCTTTCAATGGTTTGATATGCTCAAGAACATTTTATAGGCTTTGACTAGCTTCTTTAGGAATCTTGTTTCAGAAATTTTAATTACACATGATGAAAAAATTACCTCTGCAAAATCCATTCACAGACTGTCAACACTCCCAATCAAAGAAGTGTTTTCTTACCATTCTCAATTGGCCTCATGAGAGTAGTAGGCCTTGAAATCCCCTGTCAGCTTGGATCACATGAAGCTTTGTTAATTTTAGTTGACTGGACCTTACAGGCACATTGTTGCAGGCAAGGGGCCAGCCATTTAATGGCTGGATAGTTTATTACTTGCTGTCAGGTTTACCTTTTTTACCCATGCTGAAGTGTTATTGAATGTTATTCTCCTTTACTGAAGTTGGTCGAGTTGGTTTATGGGCAACCACAATTATTAGCCAAAATATATGGTGGTCAAGTGCCTTGACTTATAGAGGGATAATTTTCCTAATGATTTTATTTTATATATTTTGTCAAGAAAAGTGACATGTTACAATTCTTTCTATTGGTCTCAAAACAGAAAAAACCGTCATCAGTCATTTTTTCTACAAACCCCAACTTAAGAATGGGTCAGACTCTTACCATGAACTAGCATTCGTTCTATGATGGAATTGAGAATCTGATAAAACTTAAATAAAGTCTCTCTGTGGTACTTTCAGTCGATAGTTGTATACGGTCTAGCAGCAAAATTTTGCTAAGTTTGATTTTAAAACAAGGATTGATTTGCATTTCAGTCGTATAATATTATCGGTAGTAGTTCTTTGGAAAGGAAATACCCAAGTACAAATCTATTTGTTTCACATAGCATGAAATTTTAGGATGTCAGTCACTGGCCATACCAACCAACATACTGTATATATGCCATGTATAAAATAGAAACTGTAGGTTAAAGTATATCCATGGCGAGTCGTGTTCATGTCACGCGTTCATCTTAAATACATCCACGTAATGTCTCTGTAGTTGAAAAGTCGCTCTACATTACGCAAATGGAATCGCTGTCGTTATGCAAGTCAGTACATACTTCGCTCTTCTTGACCTTTACCCAAGAGACCATGTTTGAATAATTGGAATTCATTCTGAGTGAGTAATTTTCCCCTCATTTTCAAGTTTAATTGACAAGTTATCGAATTGATTAATTACTTTTGTGGTAGCTTATTTTATGATATAAAGTTATACACTTAGATATATTAGCTACAATTTAATTTAAGGAAAATATTTTAATTAAAGGAAAATATTTAAAGTTGCCATAGAATCTTGTGTTGTATACTGTTCATTTTCTGATCATTTGTTTTGTTATTTGCTGGTTGTGGCTGTCCGTCCTTTGACCCACTGGATTAGACATAGCAACGATACAAATGTTATCGTTAAAATAAAAATGATAACGTTAAAGATTTTGTCAAATCTCATGAAAAAGTCCATTGTAGAATGGTATGCTATAACTTCAACATTTTGTTGTGAAATCGGAAATGTGCAATGTAAATTAGTTTTGATCTTATCATTTCTGTGCCAAAACCTGACCGTGATCTTGTGTTTTCCTTCCTGGAGCTGTTTGCTTCTGTCTTCTGTAGTGTTTCCTTCTACCGTATGCTGTCCATGAACATATCACCGCTATTTTTAGACGCTGAAAAAAGTTTAGTTTTCCTTAAAGCACTTATCACTTGATACCCCGTTATATTACTCCGTAGCATGGCTTTATTAATTTCCCAAATGAATATTCACGACCATGTTCCCCTCTAAAAAAAGTCCTATTCTTAGCAAAGAGGGCCTTTCTTCAAATAAGTGGAGACGCTTTCGTTTTATTTGTTGAAATGGAAACGCCATTACAAAACGGAATTTCTTTAAGTGCGATTTGTAAAGACCTAGACTTCATACTAACATAATTTATTTGAAAAGTAGAAGGAATGTCACACATCTAAAGTTCCCTAAACATTGCAAATGTGTAACAGTTTTAATACTCCTAAGTTTTCAGTTTATAGCCCTACTGTAAAGTTGAAACGTAAAAATGCAGTCTCCTTTATTCCTGTCGTGCAGTACTAAACATTATGACTGTTTTGATTTGTTATGTCACGCATAGGAGGGTAGAAAATCTAACGAAATACAAAGAGAGCTGCATAAGGTGGCTGCAATGAATGCTAACTTATTTGATTCTTAATTTTTAAACGATTTGATATAAGAGTGCACCTAAGTAATTTTAATGAAGACGTGAAGATAAAACAACAATGGTTTAATATTTACAAAAAGGCATGTGCCAAGCTTCTTTGGAACACTTTGTAACCCTTTACTACTTTTCATCGAGATTGTAAATTACCAGAAGTGCACATAAGAAAGAAACAGCTTTGATCCTCATTGGACGACATCTTTTTTTCAATGTATTCAAACCTTAACCAAAAGAAATTCAAATTGTTGATCGTGTAAGGAATATCGTAAAATAGTGGTACTTATATACCTCCACTGAGAGTTAATTCATGCAGTCACATTTGATCAAGTGAGCACGAAAATAATATATACGATGTTTATACTGATCTTTCCTAAATAGTTTGACCTTTTATGATATGTAAAACATGTACTTTCTATCTCGCCAAAAGAGATTCACATTTTTCGAGGGCACACGACTTTATTGATTATCATTTCAAGACATGGGATATGTGCAGTATATATATATATATATGTGTGTGTATGTATATCAAATGTTGTGAAGTCAGCCCACTTGTATTAAAGTTCTTCCTTCAGTGAACAAAGCAAAGCCAAATGTTTATGTTGTTCTGTGAAAAGTAGTAATGATGAGCATGTTTCAAATTGTTTGTCAGTTTGAAGCTTAACCTACATTTTACTCACATTGTTGGATGGTGCTTTCAAATGTGACAAAATCTAATTTTACCATTTATTGCCCCACGTTAAAAAGATTGCAGTAATCCCTTAATAAATTGAATGTGAGTTTTGACATGCTGATTGACAATATTCTCCTAAATTCGCCATTCAGAACTAGTGAAAAAAATTCGTTGCGGGAATTGCAATAAAACTACATGCAGGAAGTTTCCTCTTTTAGATGGGACCGGAATTTTTGCAGCTCCCCAGATTCAGTCCATAGATGCTATTTGTGAGTGCAATTATGAAAGTAAGGAATGTTGGTCATGTCGTTATAACAAGGGACGTTGCAATGCTTCTTACCAACTTTATAACAGATATCAAAATAGTGTACATTGTGTACATTGGTTTTTTAATTGTCACATATTTCATTATTATTTGTTACTGTCGCATGTTTATTTGCATGTATTCATATGTACAACTTCTGTAAGTCTGTAAATTTGTTGCATGCGTCATGTTCCATTTGTCATCATGGTATATCCCAGTGATCCTAGGTTTTTCAGGTAAAAAATCGCGTATGCCATACTCCTTTTTGTATACATTACGTAAATCAAATTGTTCTTTATATTTCGTTTATATGAGCACTTCTCATACCTACTGCCATTGTGTTTGGTGCTCAGCATAAGCAATGGAGTAGGAAAAACAAGCCATTGAGCCACAACTGGAAAAAGGCCTGGCCGGCTCGACTTAAACCAATTGGTTAGAAACTGAGCTGTTTAGCCTCATCTAACTAACTGACTAACTCATACTATCCCCAACTGTTTCATCACATAAATGTTTCAAATCAAAAATTGTTCTTAAATGTTAGAATGCTTCTGTTTTCTCTTTGAATTTTATTAACCTAATTTAAATTAAGTCCAAAAAAATTAGAGGAAAGCCCTGTAACTTAAATTATGAATTTGATTACCAAGTTGAGGGTTAGTATTCTGTATATTAGCCATCATCTTTGGAAAGAAAGTACGGTTTACCTAAAACTTTTAACAGAGATAGTTTCTTTCACAGAAGTCTAAAATTCCTTGTTTTAATTCCTAGATGAAAATGATCGGATCTAACCTCTTGCTTCCATTTTGTGTATAAAAGATTTCTTGGGTATTCATGTGCATGATTTTCACTTCCAATAAAAAACTTAATTTTTGTACCATTATATTCAAAGAAATAGCATTTCCTACCTAAATGTCCAGAACGTTTATTTGGGATTGTCCAAAACACTGGTTCATGACATTGCTTTTGAATGCAGCTCGAAAAGGAAAGTACACCAAACAGTTACATAAAAAGTAAAGGATTTACATTGTATTAGCATACGCAAATATTGCCAATGCCCCTCTTCAGCCAATCTTTCCAATTTAATTTACTTTCAATTGACATCAATACCAGGAGATACATTTTAACATAGTTCTGGTACATACATAGCTTTTCAATAGCATGAACACCTGTCTTACCAAAGAGTTACTATACGATTTCTAAACCATAAGCAGATACAACAACAGATAACAGAAAACAGATAAAACAAATACCCTGAGCATTTGAAATTATATTTAATTATACATCATGAAAGGGGCCAGACTCGAAAACAGTTGCTTATTTCTAGCTTCTCTACCCATCACTAAATTTTCCACGTGCTTGTCTCCATTTATAAAATTAGTTGTTATATAAATTTATATATATAAGTATGTATTTATATCCTTAAAATGTTGTTTGATGATGGTAGAAATAAATTGAATTGGAAATATGAGTCATAAATCTGTTGTGCATCTCATAATAATGTAGAGTTTCTGAAAATATTTTGCTCTTGCATCTCACCCAGGAGAAAAATGAAACCAAATGATATTTCTGATTTATATTCTTGTTCAAAGGTATATGCAGTGCAACTGGATATGTTGCACAGGCAGATATGACTGAGCTGATTGTGTTTACTTTGTCCTTTTTGTGTAATATTTTGTTAGTTTCGCTTCATATGCTTTTTTTCTTCGTGCTTATGATATACAAACCATCTGTGAACTATTAAATGTAAAGAAAATGTTTCAAAATGTTTCAAAATGTTTTAATAATGTTTATGTCAGTGTTCTTAGTTTTTATCTTCTTCTGTACATGTACGTATTTGCTAGTGTTCCCTCCCATGGAATTGGTGCTTATGGGTTGTGGCTAGTTTAAAGATTACAAAATACTAGAAGGTGTCTTATTCAATGAGATGACATGAAGAGCCACGACGGGATGGATTTAAAGTTCACTAGTCACAAAAACCAGTTTATTGTGGCCATACTAATTTAATTAAGATTGTTTAAAACAACTTAACTGTAAAAAAGCGTCGTAATAAGGGTGAGAGTGAATTAAGAGAAGGAATTGTGTGCCAGATTTCCCCGTGGTTGGCTAAAATGGTAGTTTTTTTTTTTTGCTTAGGCAGATAAATCATTTACACTCTATTACTTGCTGCCTAAATCGTTTAATATTGTAGTGGCTGATTTATAGGGAGCTCGGTTTAAGTGGGTTTTACCATTAATGGGTTAAGTTAAAGTTGAGATGCCTACAATTCTGTAAAAAGTACGTACAGATAATCCTTATAGCTATTATAGATGATTTTGTAATCAGCTAAAGGACTAGTAATAGCATGGTACGACCACGTTTTAGAAAAGTCAAAGATTTCTGTTTGAAGTTGATGTTAGAACCAGCTATCTAAATGAAAACACTTAAAATAGCAAAAAAAAAGTATGATTTTTTTTTAAATTTCTTACAGGTGAATGTTATGGATATGGTGATCCCCATTATTTTGATTTTGCTGGAAGACATTTTGATGACCAAGGAGTGGGGGTTTACATTTTGAGCAGAGATCGGAGTCAAGTGCCTCCACTCTACAGAGTTTTGATTGACAACATACCTTGCGCTGGATTTCCCACCACATCATGCCCCAGAGAGCTGATTGTTGAAGCAATGGGACACAAAATCAGGCTGCTTTCTAACCTGACAGCAACTTGGGTAAGGAGAATGTTAATCTTACCAATATTTCAGTTACATGAAGTGCTTTTTCCATAGCCGGGCTTGCCCGGATATTGAATAGCACCGATAACAGGTCTAAAAAAGGGGCAAAAGCGCTTAGACAACAAAAACCATTTTTTCACAATCGTCTGTTCATATTAACGTACAAAACATAATGCATTGAAGTCCCATCTCTACTTGATGCAAAAGTAAAGGTTGGAATGGTAAAAGGAAATTTGAATATAAACTCTAAAAAATTTCAACCGTTTCCTGTTTGCACCGAAAAACACGTGAATCATGTGCTGTTGTCTATGTTTTTTTCCTTTCACGTTTTGACTACGGAAATGCCCTTTTATATGGTGCTTCATCAAAAGACCTCAATCGCCTTAAATTCTTACAAAATCGTTGTGCTAAATTTATTTTCTCGGCAGCTACATTAGGAAGCTCAAAACCTCTTCTGCGGGCCCTTCACTGGTTACCTATTCGCGAAAGAATCCATTTTAAATTTTAGTTATATGTTTACAAATGTTTGAATAATCTGGCTCCAGCTTATCTCTCTAATATGCTTCAAATGAAAACCTCACCTTTATCTGGTCCTGTTACCAGGTCTGCAGTGGATAAGACCCTACTCTTCATACCTCGTTTCAAGAAGCGAGTAGGTGAGGGTGCCTTTTCCATTGCAGGTCCTATGTTATGGAACTCTCTTCCCTCTCACATGCGGAACTCGAAATCTGTTGCACTGGTCAAAAAAACAACGTAAGACTTACCTATTTAATTGACTGTTATTTTGTTGGTATTCTTTTTCTTGTTTTCTTAAGCGCATTGATCATATGGAATTTGCGCTATATAAAAGTTGTCAGAACAATAGATTTCAGGGGTCCTCAGGTGTCGAACAATAGACAATCTATTGTTAAGGTTAGGGTTAAGGAAGCAAACACAAAATAGGAAAAAACCTGTATGTATGTATGTATGTATGTATGTATGTATGTATGTATGTATGTATGTATGTATGTATGTATGTATGTATGTATGTAGGGGACCCTTTTTGTATAATTTGACCCCTGATAGGCCAGTCCTTGCTTTCAGTGTTTCTTGCTCGATCTGCTCCAGAAATAGGTTAGCACACAGATCTAGCCTTTTGTGCTTTTTAAACATCATCATGGACATTTTCAAAATAGAAAAAACAGAGGGTAGTAAACTTGTGAAATGCGGCAACCAGCACAACTACATATCAAGTCCAGTGTCCTTCTAGTCAGTCATCAAAAGAAATCTAAATTGTAGTTTCAAATTGTAATAATTATAAGGTTTTAAAATTAGTTGTACATCATTAGTCAAACACGAACGGTGGCATGTGACTTATAATATGTAGCTCAGACTTCGAATAGCATAGCGCACGTGATTATTGTTTAGACGTAATTTTTAGTGTCATTGTGTACCTTCATAAAGAGGAGGAAAAGATGCGTAAATTGTTACTAATCTTTCATCTGTAATATCCACATATCAAGACAAAACTGGAGTTCTTAACTCTCTTTGTGGTCTAACTCTATAGACGGAATACTTGAAGGAGCAATTAATTAATCCATTTACGAAGAAATAAAATCATTTTAATGATGGTGCAATTGGAAGGCTAGATCTTGACATGTATCTACTGTACTAAAAAAAGGTGTTTCAAATCTGAATGGCTACAGTCGGTACAGAGTGTTATCGAATAGATGCCCATAGGTTATCTTTTCACTGTTAAAATAATTATGTTCTTACTCAGGTGGCGAAAAAGAACAAGATGAAATACGCGTGTCAACATTGCTTGTTTTTTATGTTATTCATATTTCTTGAAATCGTGCTAAATGGTGACATTACACTCCACTCATATAGAGCAAAAAAACTTCACACTGCGGGTGCAACGGTAAATTCCTAGTTTTCCTCTCAAGCTTTTTATATTGCAGTTGAAAAAATGTCTTTCCAAGCAATTTGTATTAACCGATTGCATATCAGCTCTGCTGTAGTGTAATTCTAACTTTGCTTGAGACTAAGCACCCACGGATAAGAGCAACATTTCAAGGAATGAAGAGGTGAACATTCAGTTCCTCATGAAATGTGGGATCTCTGGACATGACCCTACGTGTGGATCCTTGATACTTTACCACTGACCTCATTCATTCTTTAATTGTTTGTGCTTGCATTTCTTCTCCTTCGACATTAAACTGTTACAATTTAACAAAATTAATGATAGCAAGGCACCTTATATAGGAGGGTATCTCGTCATCTGTAAAATCTTGCCCTGGAGTAGGGACATATGTTAATGCTAACCTGATGTTCATAAGATTGTGGTTCCAGATGGACGAAAATAATCTCAGAAAGCTAGATGCCGACAAAAGTTGGCCGTTTATTCTCAATTAGCAGATTATTTTAGTATAAGGCACTAGAATATAATTATTACTTAACGTGATATTTACAGGTGAAAGTTCCCTTTGATTCCTCCATGTTTTTTGCTCATGTGGTTGTGAAGATTATTTTCAAAGGTCGCCTCACTTATTTAACAGTTCTGTACTTCTTGACAAGTCAATGCAATATTGAAATTTTCTGCACAATGAGCTACAAGCTGTTACATCTTATTACTTTATCCTTAGTATAGAGATTAAACGTTGATTTTTCAGAGGCCTCAGGCGGTGATAGATGGTAAATTGGTAGCACCACCATATCTTCATGAGGATTTTTCACTATATGCTAATGGTATTTTTATGGTGCTTGTTGTTCCTGACATCGGATTGGAAGTGCGATTCTTACCGCAAGGCTATAACTTTTTCAGAGTGGTGGTTCCTCTAGCTGTTTACTACAATAACACAGATGGTCTTTGTGGTGAGCAGTTGGTATTAATTTAGTTTGGTTGATTGTGTTTATTTTTCATCACGCTACTTTCGCAACAGTGTAAAACAAGAGAGTCACTGAAAGTTACAAAAAGAGATGAAAAGTGGAAGGACTTACGAATGGTAAAACCATATCAGGCAATAGACAACTATTGGTATGGTATGGCAAATGTTCAGGGGTGGGGGTTGAGGAGTACGACATGCTCTGTTGACTTCCTGCACTTGGCTGTCTTTCCCCTTAGCTGTACCATGTCATGGTATGAGTGTTAAACGTCAATTCCTCTTGCAATTAATGTCATAGAGAAGGGGCGGACGGGAATTGTCCACTCATTCATGCATCACCTGTTTTTCTTTTGCACACCCTTATAGAAGCATCTCTAATCAAGTGTGAAGTAGCCGGATTTGGATGGTCAATATAATCTGCAAATAATAAATTTGGTCATAGTCAACGATTTGTATTTGAGAATATACATCAGTTAACACAGAGGGAAGGGAAACTAGTTGGCGTAAATTGAAACAATGTCCACAGTAACATCGCGTTATGTGATATGCTAATAGGAAAAAAGATAAGTTAGTTCGAAAGACTTTATGAAACACTGTTGTCAGTCTCAGACTAGGTTAAAATCTCTGTGGGTGAATGGTCAGTGCTGACATTTAAAAAAACTTTCGTTAGTTTTCAAAGAGACACCTTACCTTGTTCCGACTTAGCTTTGAACCATTCACGCAAAAGCATTTCATTATTTACAATTACGCATAGCTTGCAGTTCCTTGCATAATGAGTAACATAACAACTTAAATGTATCTTTGGACTTTTTGACGATGGCTAATAAGCAAAGTCTGGTTTGATGTCTATAGTGATTGTTGAAAATACTGCAAATACACAATAAAGTAAACGTCTGTATGCGAACACTTCCAAAGGGTCATTTGTGCTTCGGTATGCATCTACTTGCATTTTGTCACAAATCTAGAGTCCAATTCACTTGAAAATTGCAGAAATTTTAAATGCAAGATTCTTCCTGTTTAAGAATAAAAAGTTACAAATTGTTCAAGACGTTGTGAATTTCTATTTGACGTTTGAACACCAGCTCGAGCAAATTTCAAGACAACTTCCAAAATTATTATACACATCTGAAATACGTTCTCCTTTTTTAAATTCTTAAAGGATGGTGTGGATTAAATAAAACCAACTGTCAAGAAAGAGGGGATTGCTGCGAAGAGTACCTCGATCCACCAGACCATGAATTTTGTGAAAATATAACTACACCAATGCCATGCGTGCCCACAGAGGAGCAACTGGAATGGTGTGATAATTTATTCCTTCCAGTCTTTGAGCCTTGCTGGAAATATGTTGATCCTTGTGATTTTTTTGACACCTGTACAGTAGACATATGTGTTTCTAATCGTAGCTATAGCTGCTGGTCCCTGGAGGCGTATGCTCAAGAATGCTCTTATCATGGAATCTGCCTTGAATGGAGAAACGAAACATTCTGCCGTAAGTCTTAGGGCAAGTTTTTCATGTGGTTTTCTTATGTGGAAATAGTCTTATTTTATTTTTTCACATCATTATTATTTAACATCATATTGAGGCTGTTAACACTTGATCATAGGGACTGTGTTAAACCCTGCACCCAGGACCTGAGTCTCAGTCTAAACACAAAATTTGCATTATTAAACCCTGTTTAAAATACTGCAATTGACCACAATTATAGGAGATCAAACCGTAGCCACTCTTCGAAATAGCAGTACGAGTCGTTTTTGTCCACAGTTAAGTGCCATTGACAAAAAAGACGCGCACCAAACTCTGTCCCATAATCCTTTGAAATTGCTATTCGGAGAAGGGTCTATGGTGTTAATTTAACATTGTACAATGTTGGCATCAGATGAATGCTGATCTCAGATTCAGTGTTTGCATATTTCTGTTATCGCAATTTATAATAATGCTGTGTATAATGAAGCTTTTAAATTGTCATCTCACATTCGAAGATATTATAGTCTATTGGGTTTTCCTTTGTTCTCTTAAATTTACAGATGATCCTTGTCCTCCTGGAAAAGAATTCAAAGAGTGCGTTTGCCCTGAATACATTTATCTGAATAGTTCATGTATTGAGGAAGAATGGGATAAGGGTGACAAAGACAAATGTGAACTTGATCCAGTAGAGGGATGTTTTTGCCCTCCTGGTACTAAGGAAGAAGATGGTTCTTGTGTACCTTGCTGTAAGTCATGCAACAATTTTCACCAGGAACATTGCAGTTTTGAATAGAGCAATGACATTTGCTGACATAAATAAATATACAATTGTGTCTGTAGATCAAGGGTAACGGTAATAACATAGTTTCTGAAATTGTCTTAATCGGCCGAAACAGATTGACTTGTGTGAAAATGTCCAGATTACTGCGGTTTTGTGTAAATATGAGGGGTCTGGTAAACGGAAATTTTCGATACAAGGTGTGTATATGTGTGTATATATATGTGTGTTTTTGGCTTTTAAACACGATATCTCAAGATAGCACCGATGGATAATTTTCATAATTGGCGTATAGAATTTTTACATTCAAAGAAAGATCCCTATCGTTTTGGTGAAGGTCAAAGGTCGTGTGAGGTCACCAGACATCAAAAACCGAAAACACTGTAAACACCATATCTCAAGGTAGGAAGTATGCATGTTTTTCATACTTGGCATGTGAATTTGGTATAGTCAGAAATAGATCTTATTCAGTTTGGTAAAGGTCAAAGGCTATCTGAGGTCACCGGACGTGAAAATACGAAATTCTTAAAAATGCTTGTAAACACAATATCTCAAGATAGCAATGATGGACAATCTTCGTACTTGATATATAACTTTACCATATTAGAAGAAAGAACCCTATTGTTTTAGTAGAGAGCAAAGGTCATTGGAGTTCATCAGTGGTCAAATACCGAAAACCTTGAAATACACGATATCTCAAGAGAAGGAGGATGGATCCTTTTCATATTTGATATATAGATGTGTTATTTTATATGGAAGAGAACCTTTTGGGTTTGTTGGAGGTCGAAGGTTATCTGAGGTCAGCAGAGGTGAAACTACGAAAACCTCGTAAACTAAATAGACAGCACTCACAGACATATCCTTGGCGGCACGCGGGCGCTCGCCGCTGGCACGTCTTGTCTTGTTCACTCGCGGCTCGAAACTGCGAGTAGCTACCCGAAAATTCCGACGAGTGAAACGTGACACGCGCGGCTGCACGTACCTGCCTTGGCAAGCAGCCCGCCCTCAGACACGTACCTCTACTGGGTCAGTTGGAGGTCAGCCAAGCTGAGCGAGAAATCCCGTGAATTCCTTATCTATGTAAGTCCCGGTCAGGAGGTAAGGTTTGCGTATGTGTGTGCGGGTTCCTTCAAATTGTGTCCGGCGTTTGGTTACAATCGAAAGTTAAATTTAAATTTGTACCATTCCAAAGATAAAATTACAGAGAAAAACATTTATTTTTACAGGCCGGTCTTATTACAGAAATAATTCTTAATTTGAATAAGTAAGGGTAGGCGGTGCCACCATCTGAAGTTACACACAGTCCGTGAACTTAGCACTTAGCTTTTTTTAGGAAGAGCCCAAACTCATCATTTGTGATTTCATGCGAAAGATTAATAGGCTTTTTTAATTGCCGTACGTGAATATTTGGAAGGCTTGTTCTTATGACCAAACAAGACCGGTTTCTGTTGTCTTGCTCATATTTTATATGGCTGCAACTTCATCAGTAGTAAGCCGTCATTCGCGGCATGGGTTTAAATATTCGTAATTGCTTCTAACAGAGCATCAAATAAAATGCCGTCTGAATCTAATTCTTTGTTGTCCCAAGAACTCGTAAATCTTGATTTTACAAGGAAATCTGTCAGATTTTTTGACCTTTTGTAGGCAATAGTAGGATGTTGGGGGAATAATTTGGATAATTGTGGGTTCTGACTGATAAGGTGCCAGCTTTTAGTTAAGGCACGTTTAACATGAGGCGTTTTTATTTGCGGGGTTTAAAGTTTAAAGGGAAATATTGCGTTTAAAATGCACCAAAATGGTAAGAGAGAATTAGCCACAGGCAGAAAAAAGCAGAAAGGCGCCACCAACCTTACAAAAGGGAGAGGCGTAACCCCCCGGCCCCCAAAAGGCACTTTAACCCAAAGGCACTTTAACCCAAAGGCTCTTTTAAGGGCCACCAACTTACTCAAAAAGAGTGGTCTACTACCTATGTAACATGCTTCTGTCTCCAGTGTCTATTTTTTTAGGGATGCTACTCCTCCAACCCCGTCTAATAATAAAAGACGTAAATTTACCCGGTCAATTAAAGTCAATAAGGACTTAAAAAAATCTCATACCCGACAAAGGAAGTAAACGACTATACGTAGTCAATTTAATGCCCATAACCTAAATGAAAAGGTGAAAGAATCTCTTAAACACGTCAAAAACCTTTCTGATAGAAATCTATTAGACATAAAGATAATTGTGTTGGGTAAAGGACTAAAATTCACAACAACCCCCGAGAAACCCAAACGGACCGAAATTCTCAAGTCCCTAAAGGACCTAACTAGGAAAATGAAAATTCGTTACGTAATGCAAGATAAAAAGCAAAGATTTCTCACTAAGTTCCGCCTACCCTCGATCTGGTCACCACAAGTTACATATAGTCGGGACCTAGAAGAATATGTCGAAGCTACGAAAAAGGAATTACCGAAGAAATACCGACTAAAAATGCCAAAAATAATATGTCAACGGCTGAACAAATCGCGCTACGGCAATTAGCCAAAGACGGCGCAATTGTGTTAAAACCTTTCGACAAAGGCAGGGGTATAGCAAATCTCAATCGGAGTGACTACAGGGCCGAAATTGAAAGCCAATTAACAAATCATCATTACCAAAAATTAGAGGATGATATTACATCTGAAACTAAAATTATGGTTTTTTCTACCCTTCGAGATTTGTTCTCAAACGGGGAAATTGATGAGGAGACATTTAATTACCTCAATCCCAATAACCACAAGATCCGAACTCCGGTTCTAAAGCACCACCCCCTGGCACAAAATTTGCCGGTCGGCCGATTATTAGCGGCAACGGATCCCCCACAGAAAAAAAATTCTGAATTTGTGGTTTACATCCTCCTACTGTACAATGGCACACATGAGGAACTGTCAAACCTAGTGGCCTCTTTGAACGAAGCACACGAACATTTCAAGTTCACAGTGGAAGCTTCTAATACGGAAGTGACATATCTCGATATTCAAATATTCAGAGGCCAGCGTTTTCGAGCAAGTGGCCTCCTTGACACTAAAGTCTTCATCAAGCCAACTGAAACCTATCAATATCTAGGTCGTAACTCTGCACATCCCCTAGCCACCTTCAAAGACTTTATTAAAGGCGAAGAACTTAGATACGCTCGTCTGTGCAATAACGAAAGTGACTTCCTGGAGAAATGTAACTCCTTGACGCACAAACTGCTTTTGAGAAATTACTCAGGATAGGAATTCAAGAGCACCACCAACAGTGTGGCTCACGCTGACCGAAACACACCCCCCCCCCGATTGAGAAAGCAAAAGTGCCACCACTGGTTTTTAAACTTGTTTACACCCCACCAATAACAACGCTACATGTTAAACGTGCCTTAACTAAAAGCTGGCACCTTGTCAGTCAGAACCCACAGTTATCCAAATTATTCCCCTAACAACCTACTATTGCCTACAAAAGGTCAAAAAATCTGAAAGATTTCCTTGTAAAATCAAGGTTTACGAGTTCTTGGGACAACAAAGAATTAGATGCAGACGATATTTTACTTGATGCTCTGTTAGAAGCAATTACGAATATTTAAACCCATGCCGCGAATGACGGCTTACTACTGATGAAGTTGCAGCCATATAAAATATGAGCAAGACAACAGAAACCGGTCCAGTTTGGTCATAAGAACCAACCTTCAAACATTCACATACAGTAATTAAAAAAGCCTATTAATCTTTCGCATGAAATCACAAAGAATGATTTCGGACTCTTCCTAAAAAAAATGTGCTAAGTTCACCGACTGAGTGTAACTTCAGATGGTGGCACCGCCTACCCTTACTTTACTGTTATGAACATGTGTAAAAGATGCTGTGACTTTAGGACAATTACAAAATACTATGTACTAAACGAGTTCTTTGATAGCGTAGTGGTTTAGAGCTTGGTTTCTCCCGCAGACTGTCCCGGGTACGATTCCTCCTATGACATGTTCTTTTTTATTTTTAATATTCCCTTTTTATTAAAGGTCCAAAGTTCATATGAGGTCAGCAGAGGTCAAGATGTGTAAACATCGTAAAAAATGAAAAAGTCAAGAAGTGTGAATTTGAGGTAGAGCAAGATATCAATAAGCCTTTGGGATTTCTGGTTAGTCTGAATTTAAAAGTTGAGTCGCATTCCTTTTTGTAGCTTTAATAATTCATGTTAATGATCTGGTCTGGTCTCGAAAATTTTGTTAAAGAAATGTGCAGACACTTTTTTATGGCATTACAATAGCTCATATTGTTCTGATCAAACTGATTAATCTACAAGTTGTATTAAACGTAAACCTTCATGAGCATCTAATCGTGAACATTCTTAGAACACCTAAATTGGACAAGAATATTTTCAGTTGTGTATCTGTCTGTCATCCAGGCAGGTCAAAATCAGCTAATTACACCATTAAAAGTAATTTTCTTTAGTCGCCTTCAAGTGAAAACTTAGCTCATGATTTTAGAAGGGAATCTACTTTGAAAAGATGCTTAGAGAACGTTATTTGTAAAATTACTGAAGAATTGCTGTATTTAGTGGTAGTATAGACTTTGTGTCTCTTTAATGTTGTTTGAGATTTTATTGGGCAGTGTCGTTATTCCTGGGTGGCCCAGTATATGTTTTATCTGAAAGGAATTCCATTGCAAGCCATTGGGCTTTAATGAGCTAAAACCCTTTCACTTTTGAAACGTTTCCAGTTTGCCGCTTTCGTAATGCTATATAAGCTACTGTTTAGATGTGCAAGAAGGGAGAAAACGTTGACACCACTTAGAACTAGAAAAGAAGGAGGAGAAGAAAAAGAACATCAAGTATCCTGCTGGTAGTTTTGTGAAGTATTTTCAGTTAAAAGAGTTATGGGAACATCTGCATCTTTCATGGTAATTGGGGACTTTAACCTTTTAATCACGGAATGGAAAAGTCTTATCAGTGTTACTGTTGCCTTTCTGTTACTGAAGTTAACGTATTTTATGGATGATTCCCTAAAGTGCTTGATTTGTGCATGGATAGTTGATATTTTAATCGTTCTTGTATCACACAGATCGAATTTTTTGTTAAGGAGTAGCATGGATGGCAACGTGTCCACTTAACGAAATTGTTTGCTATAATTCAGTTGGCAGAAACAATACTAACGAAAGTGTATATTTACTAGATATATTGACGTAATAATACATTTTGCTAATGTACAAGTAAATAACTAATGAAAGCAAATAACAATAAAATCATAACGATGTTTGAATTTGTCTGTTCTTCCCTTTCTCGTGTGTGAAGTGATCATAATTTAAATGAATGCAAAAGTTACTTCTTGTAAAGTGAAACGTGTAACTGAAAGCTTTGTATATCAATGTTTATACAATCTGATGAACGTCTGGAGGCCATACAGCTATGCATTCTAATGTTTTATACTTCTTATGAGAACAGCATGTTAAGAACTTTTACTTTTTTCTCAGTTTGGTACCTTTTTGTAAGAAATGGTCTTCTTTACTACTTTGTTTTTATAACACAGGTGCCAGGATTAATAGAATATTTGATTGTGCTTAGTAGTTTTCGTCACTTCTTGGCTGTGTAATTGGAAGAAAAGGTTTATTATGTTACTTTGGGTATTACAGCTTGATATGTTTTCAGAATTATGGTCAACCCTGATAAAGGAAAAGTTTCTTTTATATCAAGATTTGTTTCAGCTGCTCCCGTTAAATAAGTTTATGTGAACATTTCAAAGTCATTTGAAATATAACACTTTTAGCGGAAAAGTCTACGTAGATATATTGGTCCTTAAACGAATATGCCTCTCTTAATACACTAGTCACGACACCTGTTGCTACTGCCGGTCCAGCAACAACTGCACAACCCACAACGGGAATTATCACACCTCAACCATCTACTACGGGACCACAAACCACCACTGGTCTACCAACGACAGTTATAACCGCACTACCGCCAACCACTACAGGGTCACCTACAACTGGTAAAAAGAATACTTTGCAATCAACCATTACTTCAACAACTAGTCTACCCACAACTGAAGTAACAACACCACAACAGCCCACTACTACAGGACCATCCACAACTGGTCCAGAGATTTCTCCGGAATCTACTACTGGTCCGGTCACTACTGGTCCACCCACAACGGGAGTTACTACACCTCAAGCATCTACTCCTACCGGACCACCCACAACTGGCCCAGAAACTACTTTGAAATCAACCATTAGTCCAGCAACTACTGGT
>WURT03117586.1:0-11865 GCA_009936505.3 Holothuria glaberrima
GTCTGAGGGACAAGTATAGACGGCGGGGGACGTCAGGGTGGGAACTATCCCGCAGAGATACTCAAGGGGATTTTTTTCTTTTTTTTTTTTTTTTTTTTTTTTTTTTTTTTTTTTTTTTTTTTTCTTTCCTTCCCCTTTCCTTTCTTTTTTTTTTTTTTTTTTCATTTTTTTTTTTTTTTTTTACATTTTTTTTTTTTTTTTTGGTGTTGGAATGGTTCTTATCCTCTGAACCTTTCAGCATCAAATAGAATTCGTGAACAAAATTAAGTCCAGAACTGACAGCCTATGGTCCGGCGCCGATTTTTTCCGACATTTCCATGGAAATGAACAATAATGCTTCGAGGTTGGAGTGAAGGTCAAGGTAACGGCTAGGGTAACCGGTAAAAGGCAAATCTCTTATTGGCCCGACTTGTCATAGGAAAGAAAATAAATGTTAAAAAAAGCCATTGTTAAATGGTGTTCTTCAATAGGTATTCTTTACCACAACAAGTCTTGTTTTCTGAAGCCCCGTCCACCCCTTATCTTCCAGGACACACGCTCTAAAAACACTTTTCATTCCACTTCAGTTCCCAAAAGGCATGTCCTTATATTATAGGAAGATTACTGTGTAGTTGGATAATAAGTGTCATAGCGTTTGTTTTCATCATTTTACGGAATTACAGGCTATCTATGAAAAGAAAGTACGGATTTTGCCCACTTTTGTTGGCGATGATTTCAATACAAAGGGAAGAGTGTTTCACTGTTTCTTTACAAGGCCTATGCACTATTTGCAGACCCATAACAATTTGCTCAATCTTTCCTGACTTGAAGGCCATGGTGCCAGGATGACGCACACATTGTCATTATGTAGTTGAAGATAATGTTGTGTACATAAAAATGGGCTTCAAATTAGCGTCCGCCGTAATGAGGTTAATGAGTAGTCAGTCTAGGCCTACCCCAGCTGGGAGTTGGACATGAATTTACCGCTGTCTAAATTTACTCTCTGTATACTTGAAAAGATATGTGACGAATTCAGCTTCACGAGCGACAGTTGGCAGAGGGATTTTCGGGGAGCATGGGGGGGGGGGGGTCAACGCACAATCGTTTCCCCTCATGACAATCCTTTGCTCCAGTCCAGCCAGTGCGATGCTCTTTATCATGCGACCACTCGAGGTATTTAAAAACCTACAGCGACCCCAGGATTTTGGGTCTTGTGACGAAGACAACTTTTCAAAAACCATTTTCGTCGAGTGATTTATACACACGAGTTCAATGTTTATTGATAGATGCACGCAATCCCTCCTAATGTTACTCAGTTAACTCTAAAAAAAACTATTTTTAAGCAAATAATACATTTCTGCGACCCTCTAATTTATCCTTAAGATTGTGGCACCTTCCGGCCATTTCGGTGCCCACCCCTATACTCAAGTCATAAACGCGAAAAGTTTTCGATAGTAACTTTCATATTTTTCCAGTACCCCGTTGTTAAAGAGAACAAGTGAGTCTAACGATTGCGGACTATTCTTTCCCTTCTCTGACTGATCTAGTTTTTGATGACAGGAGTGTTTCGTGTGTGTGACACACTGTGTTACATGCAAATGACTAAGATGGACAAGAAAATTCTTCACTGGATTGTGGAGTCATTGCGATAAAAAGAACTCCCTTTCAATCACTCTTATCCTCTTTCCTTCATGGAAGTTTTCAAGAATCATGCATGCTTGTCCCTTTTGAGTTGGAGCAGGGAGGTGTGACTGGGGAGTTTGATTTCCCCATACTACCATTGCCCATGTAGGTAAACATGAGCGGGCCAGGAAAGTGCTTTGTTCTATTCCGCATCAAATGTATCATATCTTGTGACATGTATCTAGTACAGAAGGAAGAGGTTTCTTTGCAACTACCTCACAATGTTACTAGTATGATCTGTAGACTATCTACCAGGGGTTCTATCCTGGGGTACGCGTACCCTTCGGCCGGGGGTAGGCGGGATCTGCTCGAGAGTGTAGGGAACATCCTCAGGCTTGCCGAATATACGTTATTTTGTAAGAAAAGTAGACTGCACGTGATCAAAGTAATTAGCATGTGACATTCGTTTCCCTACCATACAATGTTCCTCGTCCTACGTACAACTCGGAATATAACGGTAAATCAATGTAATTCTCACGTGATAAAGTTGCCCACTCAGTTGCAATAAAACAGTGCAACAGTGGCGTAGCCATGGGGGGAAGGGGCATTGCCCCCCCCAGAATTTTTTTATAACACGTTCTTGCCCCCCAAATAATTTCAAGCGATGTGTTAAAAAAGAAAAAAGGGAATTTTCTTTAAAAGAAAAAAATACATTTACAATATATACAAACTTTGACAAATATACATGATGAGCGTGGTCAATTAATCAATTCGGCCAGTTGGCAGGTACGAACTTACATGAAAACAATAGCAAGAAATGATGACGTCATCCTGGTCTAATTGGTCAAAGAATAGCGTAAGCGCATACCTATAGTATCAACATATACGTACCATAGTCGTGTACAATGTACAATGCAAATTGTACATGCTGCTGCACGCTGTACTGCATAGGCTTCAGCACAGTAAATGCATACTAACATGGGCTGCGATCCTGGGTGGGGGATGGGGGATATACCCCCCCCCATGAAACTGGATGGGGGATACTGTACACTATATCCCCCATGAAATCAACCAGGCAGATCCAGAAATCAGAAAACTTTACATTTTTCTAGACTTTTTACAATAGGCCTGTTTATTTTTATTTAAGAAATACTTCTGACGGTTGTCATAGTATCACCTTGCAAACCAGGAAAGGGCCATTTCTAGTGATCTGGGGGTATTTTTTGCAAACTTTTCTACTCTCCGCGCCAACTGATCGTGGCGCTCCGCTTAGATAGTGCCACTGACTATTTCCGGAAATCAGAATACATAACCTTTTTCTAGACTTTTTACAATAGGCCTATTTATTTTTTTTTAGGAAATACTTCTGACAGTTGTCCTAGTATCACGTTGCAAACCCTGAAAAGGGCCATTTCCAATGATCTGGGGTGTTTTTGGCCAAATTTTCTAAGCTCCGCGCCAACTGATCGTGGCGCTCCGCTTAGTACCACTGACTTGATGGGGAAATCATAACACTTAACCTTTCTCTAGACTTTCTTACAATATGCCTATTTTTTATTAGATACTTTTTGTCAACAGTGTCACGTTGCAAAGCCTGTAAAGGGACATTTCGAGTAATCTAGGGGGAGGGGGGTATTTTTGACCAAAATTTTCTTTGCACGATCCGCGCCAACTGATGGTGGCGCTCCGCTTAGATAGTGTCACTGACAATATCCCCCCCCCCCACTTTCAAAGACGGATCGCCACCCATGCATACAAAGCGTCGGGAGAAACATATTCAAATATGTATTTTGGTTTCCCCCTCCCCTTGAGAAATGCCTTGCCCCCCTAACAAAGAAAGTCTGGTTACGCCACTGCAGTGCTATGATGTGATATGTTTTGAAAGAGTATCTTTTTCTCAGAGGGGTAGCACATCATGGACCATGTATACACCAGGGGTAACACCGACTAAATGAACTTACAAACCTGCTACGGTATACATAACGTTGTTGTAGCTTGATCAGGGGCACGGGGATGATAGCTCATGCAAGAAGCCACCAAAATCACTGTCTATAAGGTTTGGCACCTTTATAAATGTTTCTTAGCCTACAACTTCTGGTCGACAGTTCGGTGTTCAGGGGCAGTCTCGTGTTTTGTGACCTTAAACCGCAAAATAAGGGTCTTTAAAACACTAGATGAAGGTCCTTTCAAAACAATTAGACACCTAATCCTATAATCCAAGTACCCACTAGAACATTTTCGGGGTGATTCGCTCATTATATATAAACAGTTAGCGGTATCGCCATATATATATGCCGTTTTCTGTACAACCTGAGTTGTACTGTCTCATTATCACATTATCAAGGTTAAGGGTACTCTCTGAGTTGATATTGAATATTTTGTAACAAGTTTGAAGTAAATTTTTATATGACAATGTTTCTAATTAGCCTCATAGCCATTTATCACTTCCTATAGTTACCAAAATAAAAAAAAATGTAGTTTTGATGGGCTTCAGACGGAACTTCTAGTTTTCTATACTCGTCCCAGTCCTTGATAGACCAGCCTCTCTGGAGTACACAACATGTATTTACAACTGAAGCCTTGATTACATCAGTTGTTAGAAAGCGAAGTTGAGAGCCTGTCAATCAAATTGTTATAAGTTTTAGCCTACTCATTGATTGTATCTGAACAGGGGTTGCATATGATTAACATTTAATGACAAAAAGTGTCTGGTCACGAATTTGTAATAAATGATTTTAATAATCAATTACCCTATCATTGTCGTTTTAGTTGTGTGTTAGATGTTCAGTCTCTTAATTTGACCATATACCATCAAGATGTGAGTAAATCTCAACAGGTGTGACAAAAAATCATGAAATTCATGAACCAACTCAATAAGACCCTTTAAGTGGAATCGTTTCGAAAACAAATGCAATCCCCCAGGTATCCACTTTCACGACCAATACCTCCCCTATCAATTCGACCAACCGTTAGTTTGGGTTATTTTTTTCACTTTATTTAAAAAATGTTAAATTATGACCTGCTCATTACGCATATAATGAGTGGAGTTGGCTTGGTAGTTGAGTGCACTGTCTTGCACACTAGAGGTCCCGGGATCAAATCCCGGTGGAACCACTTGGAAATTTTCTGGGAACTAAAATTTACTTGTTCAGCATAGCTGTTCACAATGATGTTGAACGGGTTAAAATTGGCGAATTTTAATTGGGTATCAGATTGTCCGTTTCAGGAAGTTGTCCGATTCAGGAAGTCCGACTCAGGAAGTTGTGAGCTTTGCTCGGTTCAGCTGTTGAGCAGTGGTACAGAGCAAGGAACCTCCACCCCTCCCAGCCTTTGGGAAAGTGGTTAAAGACTGGGGATAGAATCACGTCCGTCGGATGGGGACGTTAAATGGCGGTCCCGGGAGCAGGATTGGGAACGATTAGTACACGCCTGCCTCGTTAACCTTTGCGCACTAGTCGAAAAGAGAAGGCGAATCTCGCCGGTGTTCATCCACGCTCATTCTGGTATGGGGTTGTTAATGAACCAATTGGCTTCCTGAACCTCAAACGTTAAACTTAAACTTTATACCATTTATACAGAGTTAAAGGTATATTTCAGGGTTGGCGCCAGGCGGGTGAGGGGGCCATTCCCCCCCCCCTCGGTGAAATTTAGCCCGACTGGGGCCAGAGTACCCCCGACGGGAAGAGGAAAGTCTGGCCTCCGTCCGGAAAATTTCACGATTTAGTCGTGGAGCCTGACTGGGTAAGAAGAAAAGTGTTTTCCGACGGTGACCAGTCTCCCCGACGATAGACATACGTTTCTTTCCTAGGAAGGGATATTTTTCAAAAACCCATGCCCCGCTCAAAAAAAAAAAATCCTTAATAAAATTCCAAATTTTTTCAACTTTATTTACTGAAATCCTATTTTTTTTTCAAGTTTTCTTCAAAAAAAAAGCGAAGAATTTTTATCAATCTTCCTCAGTTTACAATAAATACGCAAAATGTGCGGCGCGATTTGCTGGATTCAGGTTACTGCTCCCTCACCCGTTGGGTAGCTTGGCAACTGCCGCTGGGAAAACCCTTGCACCACTCCTGCTTCATTCTGATTTTCAACAATTTTGTCAATTCCATTGAGATTCTCTGACTTTGCGACTGAACCCCTGGACGTGTTGCCCTGGACCCAATCAGATAGGTGGACCCTTTTTCGAACACTGGTATGAGGCGCGTTTAGCATTCTAGCAGCGTCTTTGCACATTGCTATGGAAATTGTCGGTCAGCAACTATTTGCAATCATCTTCATCAAACATTAATATTTCAAATCACACCTGGAGGATGCAGAAGTGGTACTTTCTCATGAAGTGGGCCGGAATAGGTGCCAAAGTGATCTTGATCAAGAAAAATCATCGGGGGAGGACACCAAGATCCTCGCCATTACTTCGTTCCTTCTGTTCTCGCGGTAAAAAGCTTCGCCGACCAAACACAGCAATAATGCGTTAAAGATCGCGTGCTCGTGGTTTTTTTTTTTCTGCGGACGACCATGGTTTTGTCTAATGTGTGAACTTCCCATTACAGAAGTGAGGAAAGTATATCTTCCCCTAAAACCTTGATAAAGTGAAAAAGGTTACAGTTCATTTAAGATGGCTTAGATGCAAAATGGTGCTATCTTTGACAAATTGTCGAGCTGATCATATATCGGAAAACTTTCACGATTTAGTGAATTCTTATTTAGGCTGTAGTTGACTGTAGGCTAAAGGAAAGGTGTGTTGTCTAAGTGGGGGAGTGACAACTTTTCCCATTGAAAAGTTTAGGTAAGGTGGCTTAATAGTGCAAATTAGTGGTATCTTTGGCAAATCTTTTTATTAATTGCATACTTAGAAATTATCATTATTTAGTTATAGTTTGGCTGCTTCATGGCACTCGTTATAAAAGTGTTAAACAACAAAAACATGCTACGAATGCAGTTACCGTATATGCTACTGTACACATGGTATTAGATTGCTTTAAGATTCTCTATTGATTGGGGTCCCTGCAGAGGTCTGATATGGACTTTTTCAGAATGGTGTTTTGGTCAGAATGATGTAGTATTGCCCCAATAATGGTTAAAAGGTATGGAGTGATCACCGTGACGAATGCGCACAAAGCGCGGGGTAATTTTGCCTTGAAAATCATTTTCATAACAAAAGTTGCGTGCAGACTTTTGCACTGAGATATTTTCTAACAAAATGTATCCGCCAATTAGAGGGCGTGTCTTCTGCCTAGTATAACTCTTATAAGCTTTCAATTTTCAAAAATATGTCTTCCCCTGAATTCCACTAATTTGCATTCTTGAAATGTGTGCCCCTCCATAATAACTCATGTAGACCAAAACAATCGGCGTTATTGTAGAAATTTCACCATTGAATTGTGCGAAAATGTTTGAGAGGGTATATTTATACATAAAAAAAACATAGTTATGCGGTGGGGCTGCACTCGCGCGGAGCGCGCGAAACGTTTGGTACTTTGAGAAGGATCTGTGAGAATTTTGATAGTTTGAGAACGACTTATGATAAAAATTGCTTAAAATTGATTCATCAGCGAGTCAGAAATAGACCTCACCCTACCCACTACAGAAATCTTTAGCTTAAACGCCTTTAACGCTTTCTAAAAATTTTCGGGGGAATTTTCGGAAATCGATTGGAGGGGGGAACGTGTCCCCTCCCCGTGCCGGCGCCACTGATCCCTCGCCCAGGAAGGCCCATAGATTTCAAGCTAAAAGGTTCCCCAGAACACTTTTGAAACAAAGCCTGAGGCCCTTCTTACAATGGTATTAATAGCAAAAGTGTTTTTTCCAGATGCTATGTGATCTGTCGAAAAATGTTGGCCTTTGTCCTATACAGAAAATGTGTATAGCTACGCCACTGTTACAGAATGTTTTAACTGACTTGTCTTTTCCTCAGCCAGATACTCACTTTGGCAGAGTAAGCCTGCTTTTTTGGAGTTCAATTAGAGATCATATACGACCATAGAAATTAGAGTAAGGGAGAACGCTGGTACAGAGTATCACTGCGTTTTTAAACAGTGAAGCCACGAAGAATTAGGGCGCTTCTGCTATACGAGAAAAAGCTGGTTGTTTGGCGTGTCTCCATACGCACAAACACAATGCGCATTTAACTTCAGAAGTGAAATGCCATTTTATCTGTCTTCAAAAGTAGGAGTTTTCACAACAAGGGTAATACATGGTGCCTTTTAAGTGCTTTGTTTTATACTCCTACCTTGAAAACTTGTAGTTTCTCGACCAGTAGGCTGGTGCAAATGCAACGACTTGTTGCGCCGTTGCTCTTGTCGTACAGAGAGCCAAATCAATGGCTTTCAGTCCAAACGTCACTCTCCTTTAATTTCCATGTATACGACCTAAGTTAATACTAGTGTTTTATAATCTCACTCTCGACTGGTCTCTTAAGAACTTAAAGTGTACTTAAAGTCTATAATTTCAAAAATATTTGTAACAAAGCTTGTAAAATGCATCCGAATGGTGCAACTTCCATCTTCACAGAACATTCTTTAGTTGACATATAAAATATTGAAGTTTATTAGCTCAGTTTAAAATGGTATACATTGTGCAATAGTTTGTGATGTCATTCTTACACTTTTCAAATTACTTTTCTGCTTTTCATATGTGAAAGAGAAACTAGTGCTCAGCGTTCCGGTGAAATTCCCATTCAGGTCCGAAGTGTGGTTCTCGAGATATCAGCCAATGAAATTACTACATTTGTGACCTAAAATGAACTTGAAGCAAGCAGGGGTTATACTCACATTGATGAACAATGCTTTGCCTTTTTTTTCAATCTGTTTTTTTGACCTTGAAGCTCAGGAAAGGGATTTGAACTTCCCATGTATTCATATTCCAATAACATGAGATTATGGATTAGAAATTTGGCTATAAATTTTAAGGAAAAACAAAAGAGGGCTCACTGATGTGAGGTTATGATGTCACGTGTACTTGCTTCAAGTCACCTGAGGTTGGAAATATGACATATTCGACACCTGCTACGAAGATAAGATGTTATTGACATAGGGTTTCCACTGCCTTATACATGCAATTTTACTGAATTTTTGAGAACATCAAATTTGGTCACCAGAACATGCTTTCAAGCAAAAAATCTGCGATTCATATGACATTTTCATGTGCTTTTGTGTTTATAATCACACTTTGTATTTCAATACACATTTAACCAAAATCCTTAGCTGGGTTCCCCTATAGCAGTATCAAAATTGATTCAAGCCTACAGACAGCTTCTTTTGACTGTTTGTTTCGAATGATTTCTGAGTTTTGTGCGTTAGGAGTGTGTGTCATGTACCACTGCACGATAGGAAGGTGTGTGAAGTGAGTTATGAAAATTACTAGGGGTTGCCACTTGCCCCTCGAGGAAGTGAAGCGCCCACCTGAGGCCACCTTCCTTGCGTCAAGTTCACTGTGACTTATGACTCGAGGTTACTCGAACCTAGAAGACTCGTCATGAACAGGAAGACTCAACGTGGTCTCGGGGCTCGATGCCCTGTGAATCGACATAACTCGAGATTTGAATCACGTGACGTAGTAACGATCCTGAGTCAATTGTATCAGCTCATACAACAGGGCAAGAGGAGAACTGTAAGCATAAGGATGCGGGCCACTCTCAATGGAAGGGATAGCTGAGAACTTTTGGCCCAAATTTTAAGCACGTTTACCGAAAAAATGGTATGCATTTGTTCCAAAATCATTACTTAACTTCTGTCGAAATGGGGCTGCAGTCCCTGTCCATCCCAGTGGCGCCGCCAGATGTTGGTGATCGGAGGAAGGAGGGCACCACAGTTGATGCCGTAAACCCACTTCAAGATAAACCCAGAACTTCGGTGAGTTTGCCCCCCTTTGTGCAGGAGACGTCCTGGGGAGAGGTATTATGGGAGGATATGTCCCCTACCCTCTGAGAAATTTTTGTTCACATAAGTTGGCTTACCTTCCCCTCTGAGAAATCATTGTTAATTTAAGATAGCTTAAATGTAAAATAGAGCTATTTTGGCAAATTTTCGAAATTATCAATTGTTGGTGATCTTATGCAATTTAGGGAATTCTTATATTTGGTTGGTGTAAGGAAAGGATTTGTTATCTAAGTGGAGAGTGAAAACTTGCGTTGAGAAATATTTATGTAGGCCTATGTAAGGTGACTGAGAAGCAAAATGAGGGTGGTATCTTTGACAAATCTTTCAATCAATTACATGCTTAGAAATTCTCATCGTATGGTGATATTTTGGATTTGGCATGACACCAGTTATACAAAAAAATGTATTTCGACAAAAAACATGCTAAATGAATGTTACTGTATATCAGTCTGGGTGATTTCCCCGTTAAGGGAACCCCCCCCCCCCGAATGGGGAAAACTTTTGCAACACTGGTATTGTACAGGCTTCAGGCCCGTAGCCAGACAGGACACTTAAAAAAATTAAGTGGGGCAAGATATGTTAAAACGCATTACAGTAAGATGATGGTAATTTTTTTTATCTTTTAAGGGGTACAAATTTTTCCGGGGTAATTAGCCTCCTGTCCGCCTCCTTGGGCGTGGTAGGCTTGCTAGCCTAACAGAGATAAGCTTCATTGTTTATAGCATGAACCGAATGACCACTCAATAACTTGTGTTTTTTTTTTCAAAACGGCGTGGTGAAGGTGAATAACCGATTAGGAAGTGGCTTCTCGGTAGCTATGACATTACACCTAAAGAATATACATATAATATACATTTAGTTCCATTACATTAAATCAACAAATTTTCGAAGGACAAACAAGACAACCCCAAAAATGTCAAACCTTGAGGGACCTCGCATGAAAACCTGGAATTACATCTCAACCCTGGAGATTTTAAAAAATCTCACATATTTTTATGAAAAGTGTTTTCTCAACTAGGAAGATTTTTTGTTCCCTCACTTAACAAAGTTAAGATGCCAGCTAAAGCCAACTATAGCGTACGACATTGCGAATGGCCAAACAAATTGCATGCACAAGGTACGGCTGTAAAAGTTATATCGATGATCACTAAGGTTACCAGATATCAATTTGCAGCTAGAAGAAATGTACAAATGGGAGAAAATAGCCTAAATGTAGTATGTCCTGTAAAAAATCTTTTGTTAAATACGTCACTTTTCTGACACAATACATCTGCGATTCAATAGTAACTAAACCAGCGTTGGGAAGCACAGCGCTTGGTCTAAATAAGAAAACTTATTGGTGTTGCCCCAAAGTGATTTTCATTGTCATCTGGCATTTTCACAACGATGGGACGATGCCCGAAACTATGAGAGTCACGGTAAAACCGTGGGAGTTGGCAAGTTTGGAAGGAGGTTCCAAATGCCATTGCGCTCATGACGAATTTTTCTCCTGATCGGGGGAATCTAGAATTCTCCCAAAATGTCCTGAAATGCATGTGTAACTCATGATATTAGATTGCTCTAAGATCATCTACTGATGTGAGGTGCTACATAAGATGGAGAAATACCTCTATTTTTCGGAAAAGTGTTTTGGTCAGAATAATGTATTATTGCCGTCATCAGATATGCAGTGAACAACTGTGACCAATCCGCCTGAAGTGCACCGAATTTTTTTCATCGAAAATCATGACCATAACAAAAGTTGCGTGCAGACTCTGCACCGAGACACTTTCATTTTCCCAGCAACTGCTTATCCGCCAATTAGGGCGAGTTTTCTGCTTGTTAATTCGTAAAGTCTTTTAATTTTGAAAAAAGTTTGTCTTCCCCTGAAGTTCCCTGCTATGCAATGCTGTGCTCCTCCGTCTGTCCGTATAAGGATATGCGACGTGCGCGAAATATCGGCATAGTTGTGAAACCCTCACGGACTGATAATGCGAATATGTTTGAGACGGTATACGTAATAAACACATCAATGCGGTGAGGTTGCGGTGCGGTGAAGCTGGCGGAATGGGCGAAAATTATCCTATTTTGCCAAAGATGTACGAGAATTAGTTACAGTTTGAGAACGACTTGTGATAAACATAAGCGTAGTAAGCAATATGAAAGTGGGGAGGGGGGCGGAACAATTTTTGGACTTTGCACCTCGCCCTACCCTCTAGACCAAAACATACATTTTTGATGTGAAATTTTTCGCCTTTTTCCACCTGAAAAGAGCAATTTAAAAAAAAATAAATAAAATGAACAAAAATAAATAAAAGGAACATTTGTAGGCCATAACTCATGTTAAAAAATGAAACTGCACATTGAATAAAATAGAAATCTTTGTTTTTTACCAACCATTGTACAC
>WURT03117608.1:0-11864 GCA_009936505.3 Holothuria glaberrima
TTCCAGCACATTAAGATAGCATTCAACTGATGATTGAAAGAAATGGGACATCTTGGCATTATTTGAGTGCTATTCATTGAAACCACAATGCAGTTTTTGCATTCTGGTTTGTTTTTGGAACTTCCGTGGTGCAAAATGAAAATGAGTAACTTAGAAGTTAAAGAAAGTGTCTTAAGTTCAGCTCATCTTATCTTGGCAATATTTACAGTCACATCTGCTCGAACTACTGTAAAATACATCATATTGCAAACAGCAACATTTTTGCAGCATTTTCCAGTGGCAGGACAGTTGCCAAAAACAGTGCTGATCTTGAATGACTGTTGGTCCTGGAGAAAATAAGTTAGAAGTGTGATCTCCAGTTTGAAGTCAGATTGTTAGAGGACTAGTTCTGTTTTCCAACAAATAATCATGTTAGTGTTTTATTGCACAGTGTTTTGTGCCCAAGAGGTAGGGTGTACAATAAGAGTATCAGTACATGCAGGGAAGTTAATGCCTTTTGATAGCAATACCTCATACTTTGCGGACTCCAGAAAATTTTGCTTTTGGACTGCCCTTTGCCTACAGTAGGTGGCAGGAACATAGTGAACATTTTACTTTTTAGAGATCATTATTGTGTTAAACCACATCTACTGTAGTAAAGAGAACAATTGTTTCAATAAAAAACAGACAAAATATGTTTTTGTACCAAAGTGGAAAAAGGGAAACGTTAAATTTATGATTTAAAGGGAATTAACATTGTACACAGTGGCAAGCTTACAACTCCAGTGATGTGTGTTTGCTTTCTACTGTACTCATGTGACATGCATTCTGTTAGTACCATACAGCAGTGTGTGAGATTGAGGTAGTTGTCTTTTTAATGAAAATATTCCAGGTTGTTTTGTAGCTGTATCTACTGGCACCCGTCAACTGTGTCAACATTTAAGCTGACCAACTGTCAGACAACACAAAATGATCTTTTACTGGTCATCATAAATACATAGTACAGTGTAGGAAATATTTCACTTTAACAGTGATGGGAAAAACCCTTTAAGGCTTAAGTTTTGAGTACTTTCAAATGGACTTTGTAAGATTGTGTACTTCAGTTTAGTACTAGAGCCTACTGTAATGCAATATAAATTCATCTACTATACTACTGGTCAGCATAAACACAGTGCAGTATATGAAATATTTCACTTGGTGGTTGGAAAAGCCCCTTAAGGCATAATATTTGAGTTCTTTTAAATGGACTTGGTGAAAATTGTGTCAGTACATACCAGTAGTCTAATACTAGAGCTTTAATATTGTAATACAATTCAAATTAATCTATTACTGATCAGCATATACAGTACAGTACAGGTAATATCTCACTTTATAGTGATGGGAAAAGCCCTTAAATGTGTAATATCCAAGTTCTTTTAAATAGACTGTAAGATTGTGTACTTCATTTTAATGCTACAGTAGATGTTCATGAGCTTGCTGTTATCCAGTCTCAAGCTTACTGAAGGTGATATGTTTAAGGGTCAGGAAGCCAGTTGGCCCATCAAGGACCCTGTACCAGAGTGATAGGATTTGAGTGAGTGCTTGCTTTTCTTTATGTACAAATTAAGTATATGTAATTGGATAAATATTACAAAAAAAAAAAATTTGACCAAAAACCAAAAAAAGAAATAAAAAAAACAGAAAAAAAAAGCAAAACTCAAGGTTTTGTTTTCATGTTTCAGGAACTGCAGAAGGCTATGGAGAAAATGTCACAACAGTTGTGTTTAACAACAATGAAAGAACAGTTGAGAGGAAAGGTGTACCTAGCACTCTTGCACAAAATATATTACAGATTGCACCAAATTCTGGTATGTATTATCTTTCTTAGGTCATCTGAATGAATCAAGATTAGTAGAACATTTTTGTTTTTTTTTTGGTTACTTTTTTTTTTCTTTTTTTTTTTCTTCTCTTTTTTGGAATGCCAAAAGGCTCATGGTATTTCGACGTCTGTTCAGATAATCTGCGGTCTGCGCAGATAATTTACCGTCTGTCCAGGTATTTTGATACCTTTTGGAGTACTTTGCTTCAGAAGTATTGCATCCTAAAAATCTATTTTTTGGTCAAAAATCACGTTTTAACGTTATTTTTGATGTATTTGAAGGCATCAAAGTACTTCAGAAGTCAAAATATGTGACACGGCGAAATATGTATGACCCTTTTGGCTCACCCCCTTGGCCAAACGGGTCTCAAGTAATATGCCATCTCAAAGTATTTTGCCTTTTCAAGTATTTCGTCTTCTCCAGGTACTTCAATGAATTTCATTAGTGAGTGATGAATATGCACGACTTTAAAGGAAAATTTGGCAAAAAGTGAACGTAATGTTACAAATTGCTGTATATTAAGGATTCATACTGTATGACGAATTCAGAGGATTGTATTAAGGGCTGCATTTGTTAAATTTGTCAATGGAAACACGTTCCTGAAATGTAAAGTATGAGAATTACAAAAGAAAAACAAACGATCAACGTACTACAGAGACTTATATAGGCCATATTTTCATCATTCCATCTTTAACTTCAATTTGTCTTTGGCCTTGTAGGGTTAAAGCAATGTAGGCCTACAAGATTGGGCAAAACGGTGTGCCAATACTGTAATCACCTCATTACATGTCCATTGAGCCGGTGTGGATGGTGTGCCCCTTCCCCAGTCCGACAGAACTAAGTTTTGCTTATACTGTTGCCATCATCCACTTTTCCCATGGTGCTGGTAAGATTCAAATACAGTTTGGATGTTCGGAAACATTACAAAGCACTCTTAGGACTCTTAGGGCCCACATTACGGCCCCTGGTAGGGTCCAGGGGAAAGGCTGTGTTGTTCATCAATGGTTTGAAGCCCTGGTAGCTCTCGGGTATTTAAAAATTGTGGGCATAAAAATGGTGCTTTTAACCTGCTTCAAATTACATGAGGGTAGGCTCTTAATAGACCAGAACCCCACAGCTTCACACTCTTTTTAGTAATGTCTGACTTCGATGACAAATAGAGGGCCAGGATTGTTGATGCTATGGGCTTCAGGAGGGTCGAGGGGTAGACCATGGGTGATGGTGAGTGTTGCTGAGATTTTGGAACAATAATTCCACCCGAGCTGCTGATGCGACGTACAGAAGAAACAATGAAAAAAAGTAACAATAAGTGTTGGTGTACGAGTAGTGTGCGGAACAAAATATGACATTTTTGCAATTTTGCAGGTAAGATTGCATACACAAAATTGTCCATCTACACATCAAGTAAGTGACATGAGTAATAACAAAATAAAGAAACATGTTCAATGGGGTATCACCATATTAGCCCTCCGCTACGCCTACAGAACATACGGATCAAAACTTACCGTTGCCCATAGGGGTGCCAACAGACTGGGGTTTTTCTTAAGAATGCGTTCTGGTTCTGATTCTTTTGGGAAGCAATTTACTCCCTTGACATAGTATCAACTGAGGTTGCAGAGGTTATTTTATGCGTACTAAGCACATGCAGTACATTATAAGGAGATAAGTACACTGATACATCAAAAGGCACTTTATCTCAATTGTTGTATCTCTGTGCACTGTGCACGTAAGAACAAACAAGCTATGATACTAACCCTTACAGCTGCAATTAATCGCATGTCGTGCCCAAGTAAAGACCCACATAACTGTAGCTACAAATTTGTGTTTTAGATTACTATCTGATATGATACATCAAAGCACCGGCGTTGCTAGGAATTCGGTGACGGGGAAGGGGGGCATGGAGCACCGTTTAATATCTAAGCGGAGCACCACCATGAGTTGGATCGGAGCATACCAAGAAAATTTTGGCTCCCAAAGGCTCTCAGATTGCAGGAAATTGCATCTCCGGGCTGTTTGACCTGCTCTGAAAATATCTCTAAAGTGGCATTTCTTGCTCTTGAATTTTGTACGATGAGACATTTTACCAGAAAAAAATTCATAACTTGTCAGTGGAGAGGTATGTTCTTGATGACCACCCTTCACTGAAAAGCCGCTCCCAGAAGTCAAGAAGTTGAGCACATGCAGAGTTTGCAGATAAACGACTCTGTAACTATGTGGTCTGGCACAAGGGCAACAACATGTGTTGGTGATTGGGGAGTCCAAAATGAAATGATTATCTAAGCGGAGCGCCACCATAGGTTTTGACATTTTTGTCCCAACAGACGGCCCACATTAAAGAAAAACTACATTCATGAGCCTTTTGAACAGTGGCATACGTAGGATTTTTCTCGAGGGGGCTGCACAGTATGTTGTGAGATCGCCAGCCTGGAGGAGGGGTCTAAGGGGGTGCCCCCTCCCCTTAGAAAATTTTGGAAAAATTAGGTGCCCTTACATGCAATCTGGTTCCACAAATGCTATCTTTTGAAGTAAAATTTGTGTTAAAAATTACGTATTTTTAGAATCTAAAAAAAATTTGGCTTCCGTGAGGGGGGGCATGACCAATAGCCACCCCCTAAATATGCCGGTGAATCAAAGGTTGTGAAATGCAGGGACTGTGGAGCCAATTTTGAAGTTGGGGAGGGGTTAATCACCGAAGGGGCCCAATATATTCAAGAAAATAAAAGCCTATCATCTCAGTTAAATGCCGCCCAAAATGCTCACGGCAGAAAAAGTGCGGGGGCTAAAGCCCCGTAGCCCCCCTTCTCCGTGGTTTTTGGAATACCAAATTTTCTGACCTCTGCCCCATTCATGGCCCTGACGGGGACTAAGGTCGGTTTTGCATTGTACGGGTAGCCTCTTTACAAACTGTCATAATGAAAATATCCTGGATTGGCTAACCGTTAAATGTGATCTTTCTGACGATCAGCTGCAAAGGAAGCACGAAAAATGCGCCTTGGTGCTCAGTATGAACTTGGTGGCAAACTGGATGAGGTGTAACAAGATAGATGAGTAGTGCATCCTCTTCCCTGTTGGCAGAAAGAATAGACAGTGCCTGTTTCAGTGTCTCCTGCCCATTTTAAGCCTGTGTACTATATACAGTGCAATCAATTAATGGACACCAAAATGCCCCGACTGTCAAAGTGTGTGGCAGGATGAACTTAAGGAAATGAGTGTGAAATTCATCGATTCCCATTTTCCCAAATGCACATGTATAACTAGGAGTTAAACCCTTAAATCCGACAATATAAACAATAAATTAAAGATGATCTTTCCAAAATTCATTTTTTAGCTTCTAATATTTATACTTAGCACTGAACATTGCAAAAAGTAACTATAGAGCCGATTTTCTGAGTTCTAGTTAAATTATATTGAGAAGATTTCATGAGTTTTGCCCTTCAACCCCTACCTTCAAACTCCTGTCTGGAGCCCTTACAACGGGCTCAGAATCCCTCAAGTACAAAACAGCACTTCGAGCTTAAGATGCTCTTGCACTTGCTTTGCACGTAGGTTATTCAACAGTTTGATGCTGCCGTTGCAACCTGAGAGGTAAGGCAAAAATCAGAATGTGATCTTTATAGGTCTCCGTAGAACATTGACCGATGGTTTTTCTTTTGTAATTCGTACATTTTCCATTTTAGGAACATGATTCCATTGACAAATTTAGCAAACGCAGCCCTTAATACAATCATGTTGATAATTTGATAGGGTATCATTTAAAACAATGAAGAATCAGGGGTCTGAATTTGTCATACAATATGAATGATACAGTAGGTCATCATCTGTAATATACAGCAATTTGTAACATTAGGTTCACTTTTTGCCAAATTTTCCAGTTATGTCCTTTAAAGTCGTGCATATTCATCACTCCCTAATGAAATTCATCGAATTACCTGGAGACAACGAAATACTTGGAGAAGGCAAATTACTTGACCCGTTCGGCCAAGGAGGTGCACCAAAAGGCTCACACGTATTTCACCGTCTCAGGTACTTTTGACTTTAAAAGTACTTTGATGCCTTCGAAAATAAAGACAGAAAGTACTATGTGACGACAAATATAAATCTAGGATGCATTATTTCTGACGCAAAGTATCCGAAAACTCGTCAAAATACCTGGGCAGATGGCAAATTATCTGAACATTCGTCGAAATACCGTGACCCTTTTGGCGTTCCATACCTTTTACCCTTTATCTTTGGTATGTTTGCAGCAATTCTGTGTCTGAGTAGATAAATGCAGTGACAATTTGAATCTAAGAATTTCAGTCAGTTTGATTTGATTTCAAACTGTTTAAGAGAAACAGAGGGGGATTTTTTCAGGGACAAATGAGATTTGGTAAAACCTTAAAATCTGTAAATCTGTTATCAGACAAAATAGGTGTACTTATGACTAAAGAAACAGAAACCTCAAGAATGTTAAGTCTATATGCTATCTGCAAGCAAGTAGACTTGTTGAAACAGACAGCATACTACAGTCACTGCAAGGTCTAAGGTGAAAGATAAATCAACCATGCATGAAATACAAAAACCCACAGACGGTTGAGCCAAATGATCCAATTATTCAGCAGGGAGCAGGCCAACTTAGCCCAAAACCAACTCAGTCCTAGGCCGATTTAGCCTCAAGCCAACTTTACCCTAAACCAACTCAATTCCAGACCAACTCAGCCCCAGGCCATTTGGGTCCTAGGCCAGCATACTGTACTGTAGTCCCAAGCCAACTCAAGCCCAATATGAGAAATCATGGTAGAAGTTGTGTTTCAGTCATACTTGTGTTTTGATCGAATGCTTCGTGTTCTTGAATTAAAAAGGTCACTTAATATTTTCTTTTTGTGCAGGTTTCAATGGAAACTTAACTGCATACTCCATACAGCATATTATAAGTTCTCTTATAAGCAAACCTTTTTTATTTATTTATCTTTTTTTGAATATCTGACTTACATTTGATCATTCAGGGTGCTTAATATATTGGCCTGTTCTGTGAGGAAGAACACATTTCCAGGGTTCCAACGATAGAGAACATGCATGATATAAAGTCAGGAATTTCCACATGGTGTTGATTGTCTGGAAAATTGAGTTGTTTGGTTTGGAAAAATTGCCATATTGTGAGGTCTGAAAAACTGTATAAAACATACTGTAACATGTAAGTGAAAAGATGTTGCTACATATGTCCATAGTTTTTTTAAGGGGGCTTATTGAGTTGATTCACAAAATTTATGATTTTTTCACACCGGTTGAGATTTACTCCCATCTTGATGGTAAATGGTCAAACTAAGAGATTCTGCACATGTGACACACAACTGTAATGGCTATGATAGGGTAATTAATGATTAAAGTCATTTATTACAAATTTGTGACCAGACACTTTTTATCATTAGGTATTAATCATACTGTATGCAACCCCTGTCCACAAAAGCTACAATTTATCACATTTTAGGTAACTATAGGAAGTGATACATGAATAATGAGGCTAATTGAAAACATTGTCATGCAATGACTTCCTTCACAAAATAATCAATATCAACACAATGAGCCCCTTTGAGAGTCAAAGCAACAGCTATTTTGTCATCATTTTTCTGTATTATTCAAGTCTCGAAATCAGTATCGTAATGGATTTGAAACCCTGATATATGCCTACCAGATGAGCTTTCAAAATCTGGACCAATGTTCATAATGCAATGTAGGCTTTCTTTGGATTTCTGCATATTTGTTTAAATCTCATAACCATTGTTTCAGTTAGCCTAACACATCTAAAGAAGCAACAAATTGTTTATTTTAGTAAGCAGGGACAGACTGACTGGAATTTCATTTTAGTCTGAGAACCAATGTCCCGGTATTATGATGCACAACACTTTTATATAGCACAAATGCTGCCTAAGTTTATCGAACAATTGTACATGTAAGCAGACACTGCCTATCAGTTTAGATCAAATTTTTAGTTCTTATCCGTCTCCAGAAGGAACCAATAGCTTTTTATAAGGTCGTCCCCCATCTGCATGTCAAGAAATGTCCCTTACAGATTTTGACAGAAATTGTGCAGCTCGTGCATGTAATGTTCATTCCCAGAGGCCTCTAATCAGTGAGTCTCATTTCCTGCCTGCTGGTCTTATCTCTTAAGCAGATTATCTTCCCCAGAATAGCCATACACACAAGAGCAGCTTCCAGCAATTGTCATGGTGATAATCCTCTTAAGCTGTGAACAATGCTAACAGTCCTACACAAGCCTGATTAGCACCTTTGCCGAGACGATGAAGTGTGAACTTGCTATAAACGTTTCTCTGAAAACCCGATAAAGGGCCCATTCATTGGGAAGTGTTCGATTCTGTAAGGGGTCATTTCATGTCACGTGAATGAATAATTATATGATATCTCTGAATTTTCCTCTTTCAACAGATGATGATGGTCAAGAGGAGGTTGTGACGGTGGTAATTACTGATGAAACACAGGAAGAGAAAGAAGGTAGTAGGCTCCCCATTTTATTGAAAAAAAAAATATTTTGTAGATTTTATGGTCAGGGGAAGAACTAGAGGGATTTAATAAGAATTAGACTACATGACTAATTCTAGTAATTTCATTTTGCTTTCTTTTTTGGAGTGGGAGGGGGTTTCCTGTCAAGTATAACAAAAAATAGGTCAATTAATGCAACATTAGTGTACATGACCGACTGCAGATGCTATGCAATGACACTATGAGCATTTTGTTCTCCATTAGTTGAATGATATTTTTCATCTCTTATTTCAGGTGAAGAAACACCCACAGCTGAAGACATTAAACAACAGAACCTGGCCAAAAGTTTGTCGAGCTTGAGAAGAAGCAAGAGAAAGCGTCGATCAAAGAAAAGACATTATGACGATGATGATGAAGGTGATGTGGAGGATGCTGATAGGAAGGAAGATAAGAGCTTAGATGAAACTGGAGAAAGCACTGACGATGCAAGGAAGATTCAGAAACTAAATGATTATGAAATTTCTGAGAAAGATAAACCCTCAAAGGTATTAAAACCCAAGAACAAACGGTTAAATCAAGTATTTGATTGTGCATGCGGAAAGGTTTTCCCAACAAATTCTCAGCTCAGGCAACATTTGCGGACACACACCACATTAAAACCTCACAAATGTGTGTTTTGTGGGAAATGTTTTCGACAGAAGTGTCAGAAGGATAAACATGAGAGAATTCACACTGGTTCAAAACCCTACAAGTGTAGGCATTGCGATCGTGCATTTTCCGAGAGCGGTTCCAGAAACAGACATGAAAGGATACATACTGGGTACAAACCTTACCAGTGTCAGCACTGTGAGAAAACATTCATTCAGAAAGGGAACAAAGATGCTCATGAGAAGATTCATACTACATTCAAGCCATTTAAATGTGAAAATGAAAATTGCACTGAAACTTTTGAGACACAGGAGGAAGTAAGAAAACATATAGAGGGTCATCCTCAAAGACCTTACAAATGCCATTTTTGTTGCAAATCTTTCCCTTTTAATGCAGAAAGGAAGAGGCATGAACGTTGTCACACAGGTGTCAAACCGTACAAGTGTGGTTATTGTGAAAGATCATTTACTCAGAAAGGAAATAAAGACAATCATGAGAGGACTCACACTGGCAAGAAGCCACACTTATGTCAGTTTTGTCCAAAGGCATTCATTCGCAGACAGTACCTCGAGAAACATCAGAAGAAAAAACATGGCAAGGATATTGTAAAAGTAACTAATGAACCAAACACGGTTTATGCCGTTGTCGAAATGGACCCCAAACTGCAAAAAGATGGCCAGATTGCCGCTGAGAGCTTGCTGACGGCAGCTCAGATTGTGGCAAATCATCAGGCAGCTATACAAAATGGTATGCAGAAGGGTGGAGGAGATACGGCTTCTAACTTTCAAGCACAAGAGATTGGTCAAGTGATGGCTGAAGTGAACCAACAGCTGTCCAATGTGGAACACCACATGGCAATTGTTGAACATGATGGTATGCAACATCAGGTACAAGTTGTTCAACACCACCAGATTGGTGGAGAATTGCCCCAGGATGGACACATCACTGTGGTAGATGGCCAGATTGTGGAGGAACATGAGGTCATTGGTATACAGAACCAAGTGGTGGTGACCCAGCAAGAAGTCCTGGACTCAGTAGGTACTGATGGGCATGTTATAATACAGCATCACATTCCAAGTGAGGATGTCCATATGACAATAGTGGAACACCATCTCCCTGTTACAGAGGAGAACATCATTGTGTCAGAACCCCAGGAAGTAGACCAGGACAACCGTGATGAGGAAGGACAGGAGTTCCGCATAGACGACCCACAGCAAGTTGGTCAGCAAGAGCTGACTGATGAGAAACATATTCTTGTTACGTCTTCACAGGAAATTGGTGAGGAGGACCAGCAAAAGCTTTCACATGAGGATTTTATAGAGGGACACCGTGTTCTGATATCATCACAACGTGAGTTGGTAGTCAGTGATACACAGCAGGGGATAGATCAGGAACAACATACTCTAGAACCGTCATCTGAACCACAGTTGGTAGATGAAGACCATCAAATGGAGGAACAGCTTCTAATTGGTGAACAACAGGGAGAAGAAGAGAGTCAGACAATGATGGCCTGCCACTCTATGACAACAGAAGAGGAGCAGGAATTTGTTGCAGAGGTGCAAGTAGATGGACAAAGTCAGAGCTTAGTCATAGAGAGTCACCAACAGGGAGAGAAGATTGAAGGAATCGTAGAGGGTAACCAACAGGGGGACCAGATTGAAGGGATCATAGAGGGTCACCAACAGGGAGACCAGAGTGAAGGGATCATTGAGGGTCACCAACAGGGAGACCACATTGAAGGGATCATAGAGAGTCGCCAACAGGGGGACCAGATTGAAGGGATCATAGAGGGTCACCAACAGGGGGACCAGATTGAAGGAATCATAGAGGGTCACCAACAGGGAGACCAAATTGAAGGGATCCTAGAGGGTCACCAGCAGGGAGACCAGATTGAAGGGATCATAGAGAGTCACCAACAGGGAGACCAGATTAAAGGGACCATAGAGGGTCACCAACAGGGAGAGCAGATTGAAGGAATCATAGAGGGTCACCAACAGGGAGACCAGATTGAAGGGATCATAGAGGGTCACCAACAGGGAGACCAGATTGAAGGGATCATAGAGGGTCACCAGCAGGGAGAAAAGATTGAAGGGATTTTAGAAGGTCACCAACAGGGAGACCAGATTGAAGGGATCATGGAGGGGCAAAATGTTTAGATGACTTAGTGGTCATGGGCTGAACCAAATGTGAAAATATACATCTTGTATGTTCATGCTGTAAATGAGCAAAGAACATATTCAAAGGCTGCAAATAGAATGACAAATATGTTGAAATGTCAAACGCTTACCATAAAACAAGAGCAAGGTTAAAAGCTGCAAATATTATTTACTACTGTTGTCAAAATTGATTTCATACTTATTCAAAGTTATGTCGTTGAGTACGACAGGATATTCATGTGAAAGCAATTAGTGATAATGCAGAATTCGTACTTTCTTACAATTTCATTGGTTTTTTCACACTTTCACCCATTTTTTCATGTTGCTAAAGGCAATATCTATTAAAGTGGCCCACACTCAGAATTAATTGTCATGTGAGCCCCAGACTGAATGTATGTTTGTCATGACGTGAAGCTATTCACTAAGATTTTTTGCTGCCCCTGAGGTGAAATAAAAAGCTTTTAAGATGTTCTAAAATTTGTCAGTATGCTGAGTACCAGATATTAGAAATTATTTTTACATTGGGGTCGGCCAAATTTCAACAAAAGTCATTTATATAGGCTGAATTGACATTTTTATAGGGGAGAACTTGGGGAAACTTAAACCCTGAAACAGCACTTGTGTCCATATCGCATGTGAATCTTTTCCTCGACGGGATTGGTTTTTATTTTATTTTATTTATTTTATTTATTTTATTTTATTTTTTTTGGTTAGATAATATTACCCCCTTTCAGTGCTTTACCAT
>WURT03117619.1:0-11864 GCA_009936505.3 Holothuria glaberrima
AAAAGTTTTTCTAGGGTGTTAAATTCGTAGGGTAACCTCCTCCACTGGGATTCCCCTTGAATTAGTGGTGTGCTACCTTAAACTTCTCAAACCGCAACCTGGACCAAATCATCGTTGTTAATGACCAAGATTGATTTGTTTATGTACAAGTGCGAATGTCTCCTAAAAGATAAAGGCCACCCTTACCAATTCGGGGGATAACCGCTTTCGGGGGAAAATGAGAATTCACTCGATCGGGGAAATTTTGCCTGGTTCAAAACATGAATATTTATGAGCACGTAGTGTCTACCTCTTCGCAGCCGTCGGTCTGTTCAAATCATGTGCAACGTGTGATCACACAAGAGATAACAGTTCACGCCCATTAAGCGAAACACAAGGAACCTTCCAGAGCGTATTAATGAACACAAGTGATGGAATGTTACACTTGCAAAACCTCGTGTAGTAAACGGTGCACACAACTTGCGGTTGTGTCGAGTCCTTAAATTAAGCTCAGGACAAAGGGCTTAGCAAAATTGCTTACTTTCTCAGAACCTGCGCGGTAAACTACCACACATGACTCGGCTGTTTTGTTCTCTTAGCTACAGAGATTATAAATATACTTGTATCTGTTTTACCTTTTAATCGACGAAAATTTCCAGGTTGATCTAAACGTTCATCTCCGTTGAATTTGCGCGGTAGGATCGTAATGCATTATGGGAGAAATTTGAAAATGGCGCCACCTATGGCAAAAATTTCCCCCGGTCTGGTGAAAATTCATTTTCCCCTGAAAACGGTTATCTCCCGAACTGTTTACCACGAATTTTCTCAGTCAATGATATCAATGTGACAAAAGGAGACATTTTGTGTTATTTGGAATAACGATTAGGACCCATTATTTATTCTTTCAAGATCTACAACCAGGATGACACCGTTATACCCATTGTCTGCTGAATTAACAGTCATATTTTTACTGTAGAAGTACATACTACCAGTATCTCATGGCTAATTCGACTTAACAGATAACACACTTTGTCGCAATATCATTTGCAATAAACAGTGACCAGTGCCTTTCCGCTTTTTGATAAACTCAAAAGTTATCATACTGTATATCAATGCTACATTACATTATTTGCAACTCACTTTTAATACTGCATTTTAAAGCAATTCCATACATAGCAGTGTATAATGGTTGAATAAAAACTCACGAGTGGATGGTTTGATGATTGCCTCAAACGAACGGGTGAGTTTGGGTCCGAGGTAGGCTGGGTAGGTCTGCATATTGAGTGGGACTGGATACAGCTTCTTGGTCCTAGGTTTGAGGACACTGTCATCGCCAAACATTGTGTAGCCAGCAGTAGTCTGGTTAGTGGAGTAAGTCTTCTGGGCAATCAAGAGAGCCCTTGTGACGTTCCAGCGCCAGGTTCCTAAATGAGCAAGATACCAGGAAAATTGGAAAGTCTGATGCCTGAGTTGTTTAAAAAGGTTTGTCATTTAGTCAATTAATACTGCTAAATGTCTTCACTTGTCGACATTAAGCGTAAACTTACTAATTTCACTGTACTCGTAGTTATTATTTCTAAGAAAACTACCAAGAATGTATAGCATTCTTGCACTCAAAGATTTTGAAATCAATCAACGGAGTTACTTTAAAATTTTATAAACTAGTGCATCATAGAAGCTGACGTACATTCATACTTATACCCACACTCCGATGATATATTCTTATATTTGAACTTTTAAGCTACCGTCAAAAAGGAAATCTACGTATCCTGAGTATGAATGTTTTACAGAATCATGAAAAAGCAGAATCAATGAAGAAAGAAAACTCTTTCGGCTTATACATATATTGTGGACAATGAGATAAAGGGTACGACATGCCCTTTACAAACTTAGAAGCAGAACTGCCATTTTCTGTTCTTGCAATGTGTCTAAGTCACGGACAAAGGATCACGTGAAAAATGAGGTCACCACCCATTCGTACAAATTTAGGCTTACCAAGATGGCCACCGGGCTACTACCATTTGCCCAATTTGACAATGAATCTGCAACATTTCAGACAAAATAACAACATGAACGGAAGGAAAATATCACAGTCCTTCGTTCCTTTTAGTTGAATTTGGCCTGAGCTTGCATTCTGTCGAAAATATTACAAATTTCCCACACAATCTGACGATAAAAAGCCCCTTGAGCAAGTACAAACTTTTACACACAAGGCTATAGCAGGCAGCCATATTGGTAAGCCTACTTGTGTACGTACGGTGGCGACAATTTACTCATAGGACATTAGTGCAATAATGCCAATATGCTCTGTCCATGTATATGAAGTCCGTGGTCACAGTATCCACATTTTACCTGTCTTATTGAAGGAAGTCATGATGGCTGGAAATGGGACAGTTCCGAAGCTTCCGTTGATGATGTTCTCACGGTTGAGTGGCTGAACAACACCTACGGGCGTCACCATGACGTAATCAGATTCAGCATTTGGGATTTCATCCAAGATCGTGGTGTCGATGAAAGCGATGTCGCCTGCCTCTGTGTCCTTAATGCAAGTGAGGGCACCCTCCGTACCAAAGAATGGTTCGTTCGGGTTGCCAACTCCTTTGCGGTCACCGAATCCACGGCATATCTCGGTCAATTTGGTCATGTGAGTCTTGTAGGAAAAATAGAAACTTGGAAAGTTTTAAACTTTGTTTCGTATTTGTCTTCTTAACAAAAGTTACGACAAGTCCCTGCGTTTCTGGAAAATGGAATTGCTCAAAGCTCAAATTGCGTTTCCACACTTGAATATTATTCCTATAAAGAATACTAGTGACGGCGAAAAATTTCGTCATCTTGCTTTACTTCTCAATAAATTAAACTTCTCTACATATGATGTAAAAGATGCTCAACACAAAGAAACTAAGCTACATTATAGTTTGTACGCCTAGCAATTATATATCTTGCAATAAGGGGCAAATATGTCTTCAACGCAGGCCCGTATCTAGACAAGACACTGACGGCTGCTGGACAGCGTCCAATCGGGCGAAATATTTTGAAAGGGTGAGTGGGACGGGATATTTTCAAATGTATAAAGAAATAGTAACTTTTTTTTTTCTTGAGGGAAAATTATTAGGGAGAGCCACATCTCCTCCTCCACCCCATCCCCACCCCTTGGCTACGGTCTTACTTCAACGTAACCGTAGAAGATGACGTACAGAAACTTTGTTAAAATGAATTCATTCCTCTTTTATTGCCCCTTTAAACTCAATCCAGTTACGAGGTAGCCATTTTAAAGGTTAGCCTAAGTTACAGATTTCATGACTTCTTGACCCCGCACGCTTAATTTTTTTCCCACAAGTTTATGGGCAAATCCGAATTTTGAGAATTTTGAAATTGTTTCAAAATAGTGGTTAGGGTTAACTTATTGGTTAGGGTTACGTACCGTAGGGATATTTGGCATGTTCTTTCATAATTCGGCGTCATAACTACAAAAAAAAAAATGTAGAGAGCCTGGCATTTCAGCAGTAAGGGACGTGGCCAATTTCCAAGAAGTTGATTGGTCCATTGCCATGATTTGCCCATAACCTCGTGGGAAAAAAATTGCGCACCCCTCACCATTAGCTACCTACTCAGATATGTACGGCATAAAGTTAATATCACATTTGCTTGGATACTTGAACACCGAATTTAACTGGAAATGCCAAAGCTCTGAAAAGTAGAAGCAGGATGGATTTGGGAATCTCCCGGAATGTTTCCCGCCAGTGAATTTTTATTTTACCGAATAGACGTGTTGGAAAATGTATTCACGCAATGCATCATGGGTTGGGTCAAAGGTCAAGTGTGCCACTAACCTTCGAGGCAGTTGTCGATTATGTATACTTCTTTCGGACGTACACATGCCATTGGCGGTGTTGTGCACGCGTAATATACGTTTGCCACGCGGTCAAGTGAATAATGCGCTTGCGCACATAAACGAAAAAGGTTGCAATGGTACACTTGACCTTGTGACCCCACCGGAAGTACCGAATTTCCCTACTCGTCTATTGATTTACCTTGGTAACATCCAAGAATTCCTGGTAGTCAGCTGATAGCCAGATGGGGTTGAGGTATCGGTTGAACTGATTCTTGACGATTTCGGTGTTATCGTACAGATCACTGTAATAGTTGATTAACCTTGGGGCATAGATTCTCATGTAGGCCTGGAAAAAAATTAAACCTGATTTAAATAATTTCAGTATAAAGAAAAATGATCTGCATAGATACAACCATCTGTGTTTGGCCGTTCCCTGGACCAGAGACGGCGATTTTAAAATTATTGGGGCACCTGCTTGAGTGAACACTTTGCGCCTACGGCCAGGGGTACAGGGAACATCCATAGGTCCCCTGTTGGAATCCAGGTAGAAAACTTCTGGAAGCCAAGCAATTAGGTGCATTCTAGAGGACACAGATCACATATTTTTCATCTAAATTTTTCCCTCAGCTGCCATTAATAGGCTAAAATCACAATTTTTTATATCGGAAATATGTGTAACAACCTTTTTCTGTATACCTCTAATATTGGCGGGACATTTGATATTATGTCCCCCACTAAAAAATTGAGGGGGAAATATCCCCCTGACCCCACCCGTGATCGCCGCCCATGCCTTGGACACTTAAGAAGAAGAAGAAGGAGATGCTGAAAGACCACTTAGTGGGTCTTAAAATATTTATCAGAATGTCAACTCGTTTTCAGTCTTCCGTTTGATATAGATAGTTCGATGTAAGTTCCGATGTGCTAACCACAAACTTCCTGTTGTCACTGGAAGATTCCTCAACATTATTTATACAAAAAGAATTTGCCATTATTGTAGTTCTGAGAAATTGGGGGATTAATGTCATTATTTATTTGAATGTAATATATTCCAGAGGGAAAGGAAAATTTACTTAAAACGTTTCTTCAGTTTACGGTTAATCCTAATTCAATTAAAATGAGGCTGCTCTTTCAGACTAGGAACAAATCCATTCTACAAAATCTCGCCAAGTTTGCAATTTTCATTATGAATTCTTTCACCTAATTAATTCACCATTCTGTTAGGCTGGTGGCACAGTTTCCTCGCTGCCTTTACAAGTTATATATTTTTTTCTCTCTCTTCTTTCTCTTTCTTCTCATTTTGCCATTTTTGTAAACTTGTTTATTGTTTTTTGTACCATAATTATGTAAATGTTCTTTTATGCTTTTGACTCTCATACCTTAAGTGAGGTAAACAGAGAATAAACTGAATCTGAAAACTGACGCCGAAAAAATGGGAAAGAATCCACTAGCGACTAAGTCAACAAGAGTTACTACCTCTACAATGTTGACTTCGGGGTCGCGTTTCAATTAGACGTGGTCGGGTAGTGGATAAGAAGGTGGTATTCTGCTCACGATGACTTAATTGTCGAGACGTGCATACTGTGACTGGAGTATTGTATAAGTAACCAACTTATTTAATTCAAGCCTCGTGTACCGTGTGCGTTTTGAGAATTTCAAGGCTGATCAATTGGAGATGAAGTAAAATGTTAGAACACTGTTGAACCTTTCCTATCATATAGCACCACAACATGATTTCAAAACATTAATTTCGATAAAGTTCTTGCAAAGTGAATAAATTAAAATACGAAAGAGAAGTCCAATACAAAACAAAATTTCTGTCAATAATTTATCTAATCGATGAACACTTTTCCAGAGGCAAATGAAATGCTTAAAGAAAGACTTTTAATGCTCTAATAGTGGAAAGGTGTAGACTCATTGATGTTTACGAACAAATGACGTCACGACTGGTTGGCAAAAAGTTGGTAAGGCGCGCTTTCACTGTCACAATGAAAAGTAGATTCCAATTCGTCTACTTTCTATGTGCAACATCGCAAGCGTTTACACGCGCAACACCTAACGTACACGCGTGTGTTCTTGCGCATGCTCTATGCCAACCAATGCCAACCAGTGACGTAACCGTGAATAGCCTAATAAGGTGAAAATACCAACCTGAACAGATGGGTGTTTCAGCCATTCATAGTCCTCTCCTGTTGTACCAGTAATGGTTGGGACACGGTGGAGGATCTCGAGAGTCCTGGCCATACCATCGAGGGCATCAAAGCGCTCGGTAAGGAGTTTTGAAAAGATTCGAGTGATGACTGGAACGGTATATTCACTGGAGGCGAAAAACGTTAAAGTGTACCTACATTCTACATTTTCAAAAATATATGTTACAAAATTTAAAAAATGCTTCCAAATGGCCTAACTCCCATCTTTAAAATGTACTTCTGAGCTGAGATTTAAAGTATTAAAGTTCATTTTCCCAATTTAAAATAGTGGATTGTGAAAAGCTTGTGACGTAATTTTTGTACTACTCAAATTACCGTCTGCATTTTTCTTTGTTTTGGTTTTTTTTTAAGCCACTGCACCTTGTGCCAAAATGTGATCATGCTTTCATACTGCTATAGGGTGACTTTGCTATCTAAGTCTTCTTCATACAACATACTACCTAAGAAAACAGTAATCTTTTTACGGTCATATAAACATCTTAATTTCAAAAGAAACAAAAGCAAAAGTTAGTACGACACTCTCTTTGCTCAAGATGTTATTCTGTGTGCGAGTTTTTTTTTTTTTTTTTTTTTTGCCATGCAATGGGCGACACTACATCGCATTGCACTGACCTGCGTAAATCTTCATCGACTTACCATAATGAAGATAGAATATTTAAGTTATGTCAATCAAAGTGCAGTCATCAAATGCGCATAGAGATAGCCGGGGTTCATCGGTTATGTGTAGGGTCTCACGTAGCCCCCTGTGGACCATTTGTGGTCCACAGCGTGCACTTTAATGGTCCGCGGAAGATTTGGAGGAGCCACAAAGCTTACTTAGAAATAACCTACTTGTTAACGTACTGACAGAGAATAAGAATTCAAAAGAATTAAAATAAAACTCAAATAAAATTGGCACTCTCTCCGAAACACTTGAGATCCAATGGCGTAGAGTAATACTACACCCCTGTAAAAACTTAACAATTACGCGAAATGTGTCCATGGCGTAGGGTCAATTGAAAGTAGTTGCTCAGAGCTAAATCAAAATAATATTCTCGATTTCGAAAAAGCCTGGGTCAACAACCTGTCATCCACTATTGTGATGGTGACAAGTAACATGCATACCTGTCGTATTCTTTGAGGAGATTGCCAATAGCAGTGTTATCGTCAGCGGATGTGTTCACATCACGAAGGATGTCTCGGAGGTTGGTCTTTTTATAACCATGTCTTGAATTAATGGTAGTGGTCAAAATAGGTCTGTCAACATCATAGAAGATACCCCACTCGTCTTCCATATTTTGGAAGGACTGCTGCATGAATCTATGTGGAAATCAAAGATTTTACTGGATAATTTAATAGCAATGTACCTCAGATTTGGGCTTTGTTGCCGTAGTACAGTAGTTCTCAAAGTGGTCCCTACAGCCCCCTCCCGGGGCCGTTGGGAAGTCTTAGGTGGGCGCTACAGAGTACGCGGGGAATAGGGGCGTTGGCACTGATTTGGGGGTCCCTGGTGATTACGACACATCACTGCAACAATTTAGGACACAATAAGGCATCCAGGGGGTCTGTCCCCCCCCCCGCTTCTTTCTCACTCCACCCCACCTCCCTCACCTCTCCACTCTCCCTCACAAAATTTTTTTCCACCTATGTCAATAAAAGTGCCCAAAATGACACAAAAACTTAATATTAAGGAGATAGGGCGTTTCATGAAGGCAAGCCTACATCTTATCAGGGCCTGTTCAAGTTTAAGTTTCCCAAGTTCGACACAGAAAGTTCAAAAACCATTACTGTAATAAGTAGAATATTACGGCCTCTTACCCACGAAGAGTGAGTTTGCCGAGGCGGCGGTCCCTCAAACTGATGAAAGAATCCCCGGTTTTCTCCTTGTACAACTCACGGAATCTCTCAGTCTGTAAAGATAATAGATTTCAAGAAAAGTCCGTTTTATGACGTTCTCATTGGTGAAAAAATAGATATTATATTCAACAATACCTAAAGATTTCATCTTTTAATAAGATACTCATTGTGATTGTAACTTTTTCTTTATAGTGGATTCTAATTTTTAACCTTTGAAGGATGGTTTTCTTTCTAGCGTCTTTCATGATTTCTCCAGCAAGGTTATGAAAAATGCGGATATATGGAGTTCAATTTTTTGTCTCACCCTGTCGACCTTCCTGCTCCTGATATCAACAAGAGAATCACGGATCTCATCTGGGATGTCGTTCAAGATGTCACCAAGGCCTTCCACACTCAGGACATCGTCAAGGATGGTGTAGTCGAAGGTATCTGGGTTGAATCCTTCAGGTACGGTAAGTTTACCCTCAAGGAGTGGGATCAGCATGCGGTTCTGCATGAATTTCTTGAGAGTTCTGAAAATGAATGAACAGGTTTTAGGGTAAAGCTACATTTAGTCTGATCATGGAAGTACTACCTCGGAGGTAGTACTTCCATGGTCTGATGTGATGATCTGTATCTAGAAGGACTAGATACCACAGTTGCCCTTGAAATTTGATGGAAAACTAGTATACCACTGGAATAGCGCTCCCCTAAATCATGAGTGACTTAGAAATAAAGTGAAAACCCCATTTTTTTTTTTTTAGATGAACTCAACGGTTGCCACTTGTATTATATTTTGCTCAACAGTACAGCAGTAGTTGTTGCTGTATGACAAGTGTCTTGCAGTTCTTGACTGCAATTGGGAGGGACCTAGTCAGGGGTGGATCCAGGATTTTACAATAGGGGGAGGGGGTTCTAACTCCCTGAGAGCTAATTTCGACGCTACGATTGTCAAATGTAAGAAGCCACCACATGGTCGAGTGGTTCTAAATAGAACACTGTTACATGGTATTTTATGACATCTGGCAATCAAAATTTGTATATACAAACTTTGAAGTGCGGCTTTGGAACTATCTCAAAAAGAAAATTATGCCGAAAATGGGAAATAAACTAGAAAATCCCCTCTACGGATCCGAACTTGCAAGTGAAGGTATACGGATGAAAAGATCTGCTTGTAGTGGTGGATGGCTTTGGAAGATATGATTAGGTTATAAGGAAAGCAGGTAGGTCTCGCTGCAGATTGAGTAAATTTAAAAGCAACTTCTTACCCTGGAGTCTTCCTGTTGTAGTTATAGAAGTTCCATGTGTGGGGTGAGTTCCAGACAAACCAATCAAATCCAGTGAAGTTGTAGAAGTTGAGTCCGGGTACTCCCCAGTTAACCTCGTGGCCAAGGATAAGATCTGAGTCCCAGGTGAATTCAACAGGAGAGACACCTTTACAAAAGGAGGAAATTAAATTTGTCAAAACGACTTATGGTGAAAAGGTCAAGAACTGTAGACGAAAAGACATAGCAAGAAAGTATAGAAGAAGAACGGTTTATTTTAAACTTTACATATACCTTTTTATAGAAGAAATCAGCAGAGACCGCTGATAAGTGGGAGGCTAGATGGATAAGAACAAACACTGAAAAAATGGAAAAAAATACGAAAGTACAAATCATAGCGACTTCTTTTGTTTGATGGAAATATCCGCGGGAAATCTATACGTCCAAATTTTTGCTGATATCAAGGGAATACCAGCTTCTTATTGATGTACTAAGTAATGACTCTTTTTCAACCGCTTTTGGCTCAGTACTTCAGTGTATCAACATTAAACAAAGCTATTAATTGTTTCCAGTAAGCTGTGTTAATTAAAGATCTTTTTGTCCGGTCTTACCTACATATACCATACTATGTTGATGTGCACTCCACAATATTATCTTCATCAAATTTTTTCTATTATAGAAATTATGACTATGGATTTCTATTATAGAAATTATGACTATGGAGACTTTTAAAGTACAGCAAACTTATAGTCTTGTACCTAAGTAAGACATGAGTCATACCTGGAATGCAAGCGCTCTTGTAGAAACGGCTAACTGATTCAAAGACGGATCCGATGCGTGGGATGATTCCCATGGAGAGAAGGTACCCGATGGGTAGATGGAAGTGGGGAACGCTCTTGATGTCTGGGGTACAGACGGTAAGGTTTCTGATATTGACAAACTTAGTATCCTGTCCGAATTTTTTCCAGAATTTGCTCTTCTTCATCAGGGCGACGGTGTAGCTCTTGACGGTTTCGTTGGTATAGCCGCTCTTCTCGAAGCGGAGTACTTCATCCTGGATCATCATAGGCTGCAGTTTGAAGTCGTTACCAGCGATGAAGATCTCTTTGAGGTCAGCGGAGTAAAGGTCAGCAGTACCGTTGAGGACGTTGCGCATGCAATCCATCTCTGTCCTAGCGAGCACGCATCCCCATGAAATGTTCTTCAGCTGGGTAAATAATGGAAAGGTGTTTTCATTTATCTTAAAATTTCCACTTTTATTTCCCAAAATCCTTCTACTCAAGCATTTTAAGACGTCGATATACAAAAGCATTACATAGATTTGGGGGTTAGTTAGTTAGTTAGATGAGGTTTTACGGCTCAGTTTCTAACCAATTGGTTTAAGTCGGGTCGGCCACAGCCTTTTTTCCAGTTGTGGCTCACTGGCTTGTTTTCCCTACTACATTGGGAAACATTGGCGTATTGATGCAAGGAGTAAATGGCAGTCCCTCTAAGACGCATGCTAGGGATAACATTTCCATTTTGCCATTGGCCTTTACCACATAAAAAAGCAGAATCCAAAATTAAAACCATTATGGACTTCCAAAACATAATTTGCCTCCTCTTTGCGATGTTGACCCTCGTTACACCACTGTATATCTCAGTATTGTACCGCCATAGGCGTATGAGGCTGGAGCTGGGGCTGCAGCCCCCCCCCCCACCAAAAATTTCTGTGAATATTCTGGCAATATACTGAGAATTTTTCGGACACCTACTGTAAGAAAGCTAAATTGCAATGATTTAGCTATAGGATTAAAAACTTCCTTGGTAATTAAAGATGATATGTCGTCTCGTAAAAACGCATTAAAACGTATGCCGGATTTTGGATGACGTCACAGCATACCCTTGTCTTGACTTCGATTGCAAACCGATTCGATGTACTTTCGATAGTGTTTCATTATCGATAGTGTATTGAATCCGTTAGCATTATCGACGGTATATCGAATTGGTTCGCAATTGAAGTTAAGACAAGGGTTTGCTGTGACGTCATCTAAAATCCGGCAGAAGTTTTAAATCTATTTTATGAGACGACATATCGTCTTTAAAATAAAGTTCTGATTTGAATTGCACCAGTACGTGTGTATTCGGTAATACATCAGTGTGTTTTTCAATGATTAAACTTATATTTTTATTATTATTATCAGTGGTGAATTTAGGGCATGGCCACTGGGTCATGCTATCCCGCCATTGATGCTAATGTTTTAGTACGTAAATTTTACTTCAAAGGTAACATATGTGGCACCAGATTGCATATAAGGACACCTAATTTTTCAAAAATTTCCAAAAGGGAGGGGACACCCTCTCCCCTTAGACCCGTCCCCAGGCCAGCAATCACACAACATACTGCATCCCCCGTGAGATAAATTCTGGCTATGCCACTGATTATTACTGTAGGACTTTCCCAAATTTAATAACCAAAATAGAAAGGGTACCAGTAATAACACGGCAAGAGATTGACAGTAATTGCCATCTGATCACTGCGATGTAATAGCAGATGCATGTCTTATAATATTCACATTAACGTATTGGACTCGGGCGGAAAAATTGGATAACATTTATCGGGCAAGTCGTTACAGCGCCTCAAATCAAATTGGGCTCCTACGCCCATGCGTACCGTCAAATGGAGATGTCATACCAAGTAAACTTTGCTTTATTGTACGGTGTACATCAACAGTTTCAAAACGTGTGTGACACCTCATAAACTGGGGTAGTACCAGTATATATATA
>WURT03117630.1:0-10235 GCA_009936505.3 Holothuria glaberrima
CTAGCCCACCTTAAGTGAGCAAAAAATTTCCCCCTTCCCTTAGACCCCCCCCCCAGGACAGCGATTCGCAAATAGTGAAAAGCCCCCCCCCCCCCACTTTTGGAGATGGATCCCCGCCCTTGGTCTCAACGTTATTTTCTTTAGCTCGCTTGGTGCGAACCTGTTTTACATGTAGTTTCGGGATTCGGGGTTTCTTCCTGTAGAAGATCTCGCTTGTCATACCTCCACACAAACTCTTGCATCGTCACTAAAACCATCAAAAAATTTTATCACCATCTATTTGCGCAGAATTTACCGACTTGTTAAAATTGTTTTATAGTTCCAAGTTGTAAAGCGTGGAAAGTGCCATTTCCGGCACCGTAATATGGGACAGGTGCCTAGGGGGAATTAAGCTGGAGGCAAGATCCTCTTCTTGGGGATACTTTTCTCAACATTTCTGTAACTGATATCGCTAAAAGGCTAAAAATGCGAATTTTTCAGCGCCCTTCTCGCCTACCTACCCTTTGTTCTAGATAATACCAGTTCTTACAATTATTCTTCCAAAGCCTTGGGGACTCTCAAATCCCTTCTCCCCTATTTCCTCTAGTCCTCTACATCATCAATCCCGGCCCACTGTTAGGCATACGGAGTAAGAATGTTAATGAAAAAAGGTCAAATTTTTATTTTTGTGGTGTACGTTTTAAGATGTGCGCACCTTATGTCATTTGAAATTGAAGCTAAAATGCATCATTTCAATGCATACAATTTCATAAATACCCGAGAGCTTCCGGGCCTTGCCCCCTGGATCAGCACCTGGGCTCTGCCCCAGACACCATCAGGGGCCCTGAGACAGGCCCCTGGATTCCACTCTGTGCCTTTGGCACCGTCTGGATGGCACCATAGTTTGCCCCCCTATTTTCAGACATCAAATCCCACCCCTGATTATTGATATTGGTTAACATAGTTTTTTGTCAAATGTCATCTTTCAGACCAGGGAGCTATTAAGCTCCCTGTTCAGACAATGATGAAAGGTATGATCAGTGCCGGTGGTGCCAGAATTTGTTCCACAGGGGGCCAAGTTCCTCGACCCGGGGAAGTAAACTGCAGCGCCCCAACAAAGGCGATAAGTTGCCTAAAGGATGCATGGGGATTGTAAAATTTTCAGCTCTCTTCTCTTAAGTTTTTGGTGTTTACAGAAATATATGAATATGGGAGTTTTATTGAAGAAGATTTATAAACTTTGGATTTTTGTCGCAGAAAAGTTGAAAAATTCAGGGTTATTGAAAGATAATGTGGAAATCTGGGGTCTTTATTGCAGAATGTACACTTCCCTTATGAGCAACATCAAGCAGATTCTTGGGTCGACTGAAGGTCATTTGGGATTACGTATTTTATCATACGGATTAGGCTCCTCGACGAAATTGGAAAATTCCCCGACAGGATGGGGGACAGCCTTCTCTGGGGAGGTCCCACTGGTTCCACCCCTGATGGTGATCCTTGGGTAATTTATACCATCAAAAATGGGTCTTTACTTTAACTTTAGTATGTCGTCTTGTCCACCAGTATGTATAACCATGTATTGTTTAAAATCTGACAGTGAAGTGCTGTATCCATTTAGTATGCAAGTTGATAAAACTTCCAACAGTATGAGTGGTGTGTGACCTCGAGCTCCGAAACTTACAATCGTCAGCTGGAATGTCAAAATAGTTAGACATATAAATATATCATTAATATGTGCGTTCGATGATTACCAGTCTAAACGTGACTTAAGTTAAACATTTACTTAATTAAAAGTCTAGTTCAACAAAACTAGTGGCAGGGCCGGATTAACATAGTAGCAAAGTAGCATGCTACGCGTACTGGCCCGCGCTTTCGAGGGCATGCCTAAGCTATCAATTTCTTCATTTTTTTTATAAAAAAATGCTTTTATATTCACCCTGATCTGTAGGTCCTACCGACTGAAGATTGTTGAATTGCAGTTATCGTCATAATAATCTCAGTTGGTTAGTAAGCGCTCAGATCCGTACGAGCTCAAATTATTGGCCGTGTTTGTTAAGTTTGAGCAGTGAGTTTTAGATGGTGACTCGAACAGCACCCCTCTTGAGGGTGACGGTGGCACAGAACGTTAGGTACACTGACTTTATGGGGTTCAGTGGGGTATGACGATGTTCTGTGCCACCGTTACAGTGGATTGTGAAGGACTGTAGGGCCGTAGTGTCATAGACGAAATCCCAGTCGCGTGGTATAGAAAGCGTTTATAACGTTTTTGACGTGTGGACTGGTGACTGCCATCAAAGATCTCTCCAGTGTCATTTAGCATTTGGCCCAAACTTGGTTACAACAGTTTATTTTCGACAACTGTTACTAATCGATTATGTATCATGCCAGACTTGTATTAGGTATTGGTATATATAGGTCATAACTTATGACCTACTAGGTTGTTCAAAATATTTCTGAAATAAGCCAACCCCGATTTGGGGTATTGTTTTCCTTCGTCAGTTACAGTCGTTTAAAACTGAAAAGATGATAACGAAGTCATAAAATCTTATCAAATCATAATTCGGGAAGATGTGGAATAAACTCTTTGTTAAGAACTTGTGCAGTTACTCAAATGTTGAAAAGTGCAGTGATCTTGCTTCTCATATTGCCACCACACAAGACCTTGAAGAGTTACAGTTTTACCGTTTGATAAATGACAATTTTTTGCAGTCTTGTTTTTCAAGTGTAGAAATTGCTTTCAGATGTCCATCTATTTGTCATTGATCCTGACCAACTTCAGTGGAGAACGCTCGTTTTCAAAACTGATCCTGATTAAAAATGAATCAAGGAACACCACGAGTTAAATCAGATTAAAAAATCTCACTCTAATGAAATTGAAGGTGAACTTCTGTGTTCTGCGTGAAATAGACACAAAACTTACATACAACCCAAAAAGCTGGTCTTTTGCCTTGTAATTCGTGAACAGCTTTCAACTTTTGCTGCGGTGCTTCTATGACAGTTGCTAACGAAAGGTATTGATAATAAGAACAACATTAAGATAAGGATTGAGAAGCGCGCTGAGCGCGCAAAGATTTAGTTAGATTGAGAAGGATTTGCGAAATTCTGACAGTTTGTGAAACATTTATGAACGAAAATGATTACAATAGATCCATCACTCGGTCGAAAACACACCTCACCCTACAGAAGTCTGTAGCTCAAACACCTCTTGGAATCAATTTAATTTTCACAATACTTTTTTTCAGAAATCGATTGAGTGACCCCTTCCCCATGCTCCCGTGCCGGCGTCACTGAACTGCATCTATTTGAGCTACCGTACTGACTGTGAAATTTCAAAAGCGAAAACCCTCTAGAAATTGGTACTTAAGTGAATAAGTTTTAAAAGGTTCTGACTCTAGTCACGGTTTGATTTGCAACTGTGACAAAGGCATAATTAAATACGAAATGAATTACCAGTATGTGGCGTCCTACACGGTATAATCTAAATAGAGAGTATACAAAAAGAGCAAGACACATTTGACTTGCTATTTGTATAACAGTGTGTTATTTTCTGGAAATTATATAGCGTCATACATTACAATTACAGTCTACTACTACAGGTATAATGACCTTGGCTAATACAGAAACAAATATGGCTACAAGTTGCCATGAATACCTTCAGTTTTAAACAAGAAAACAGTGATAACCATATTACACATTACATTACCTTATTTAAACTAAAGAAGCTTTACTTACACTAAGCCTATATATTTACGACTCACCCTCTTTCTATTTTCCGTTGGACGTAGTTAAAAATGTTGTGCTTTGTACAAAAGCCCAATGAACTGTATTTTTTTATAATATTCATATTAACAGCTAAGACGAAGTAGCTGTTGCAGGTACAATGGACAAAATAATTATGTATTATATAACAGACTGTAACCTGCATCGAAATTTACAAGTACTTCTATCGTAAAACTATTGCACTAGCTTGCGAGAATAAAATTCCAGCTCCATACATGATCGAGTTAAGTGAGTTATGAGCACTTCTTGAACCAGTCATTGCCAGCACTATAGACAATTGAAGTAGTTTCAAATGGATAATACTATCTATACTCCCTTACAAAATATGCAGTCCGTTATACGGGTCGCCGAGTTTATCTGAAACCAGGTTTTTGTGTAATAAAATAGCAAGGAAGAGCTTCGTGTTAAACATAAAAGAAAGATAATAAATAGCGCCCTCCACCTTTGCATTTCAGTGCGGTCGTAACATATCTAAGATGGGAGGCACTACGACATTCATCTCCAGAATACTGGTACTCTCTGGGGTAATTTTGGACAAAGGCAAAATGTCCTTCCAACTGAATGGTCAAGTGGTTAAAGTATCCGACTTGCGGAAGGTCGGGTGTTCGAATCCTGGCCAGATCATACCAAAGACTATAAAAATGGAACCTACTGTCATTGTGCTTGGTGCTCAGCATAAGCAATGGAGTAGGGAAAACAAGCCAGTGAGTCACAACTAGAAAAAAGGCCGTGGCCGGCCTGACTTAAACCATTTGGTTAGAAACTGAGCCGTAAAACCTCATCTAACTAACCCTTCCTCCGCCACTAGCATTGCCCCGGCCCCCATGGATTCCGCCACTGCTAACATCTTGTACTAATGATATGGCACTATACACAGATACAAATGTTTCAACTAGTCGACTCTCCCTCCTGGTCCAATATTCCCTCCTCCTGCACATAAAGGCTCTTTTACACTTTAGAGGGACACTTTCTAATCATGCCAATGAATTTCTTAACATGATGTTATCTAGTGATGTAGGGTGCACCTTATCCGGGTCCTTCTGAATCAGCCAACTGCATGCCGGATGTGACAGTTCAGCATGCGGCCCCTCTTCCTGGACTTTTTTGGCTTGAGTAGATATTACTCTCAGCGAGTTTTCTTTTCTTTCTACAATAAAACGTTGCCTGTTTAATTTTTCTTTTACGGTTTAAGAGGATTACTTCAAAAAGAAGATTTGCTTTAGACCAGTTATCTTCAACGAGCAGTTGATGTCACTGGAATCACGATTTTAACTCGAAGATTGCGTCTATTAATATAGGTTAAAGGGAAAACGTAGTTTATTTTCAAAAATCTGCTAATTCTTACGAATCTCCTCTTATTTTGCTCACAAGAATCTTTTGTTATGTTTGGTTTTTCTGCATAAATTCAAAAGTAACAAAATATCGTCACATGATTGATAGGAGCCATTCCTGAATTAGGATGACGGTGTACACTAATTCAGATTGGGGTGGGGGACTGCATTTCCCCTTTACGGTCACCAAAAGACAAAGCGGTACAACAGCTGGTGCAACCATGGCCGTACGGGACTGATTTTCTCAGGGAGGGCGGTGATTTACGCCCTATTCCAGAGTCTGGAGTATAAAATTTAACCGTCCAATTTTCCGCCAGACTGAGACAAAATATCTGCCCGATTTAGACAGGTTTCTGACATTTTTTCGGGGGCAGCCCAACATTGATGCAGCAATTGCTCTGAGGGTAGCCGTCGGTGTATCAGATTGATGTCTTGGAGATGTTATTGTCGTCAGTCTGTAGGTTTCTTGGTCAGCTCAACCTTTCAGGCAGTGATGCTGAACAGGGACTCTTCATTTCTCCCAGACATTTGGAAAATAGAGTCGGAATACACCTTCTTCGCAAGGATCCCCAGCCTATAGCCAGGAATTGTGGCATAGGAGGAACCGGCACGGCAAAGGGGTACCAAAGAAGATTAATTTTCGTAGCCAGTGGTGGCACTGCAGAGGATGACAGTTTGCTGGAACCACAGGGAATGATATCTCAAACCCACCACAGATAGTTTTAAAGGAATCGGTTCTATGTGTGCACATGCGCGCAAAGTGCGCAAAAATTTCCCTTCCTGGTGGCAGTTTTACCCTCCTCTTGAGATGGAGAGACGTGGAAAGTCTCCGCGAGTGATCGGAACTAGGCTATGGCCATGATGGTGCTTCGTGAGCTCCGCAAGCAAAAATGAAGGGTTGAGGCTTGAGGTGAGGGGATCATGGACTACCCGATGAAATATCCAACCTTTGCTCCGTGAGTCGCTCACCAGCTGACCGTACAGCATGACACACACTAGAGATCAGCAACTATAGGCTTTGTGTACCCTGTCTACATCTTTCTTGGTAAGGTTGACAGAACTTATGCTACCTAGCTTTGTGGAATGGAATTATTAAAGAAACTGGATTGACACTACAGCGCCCGTAGCGCCCCGAAAATTTTGAGTTCAATTTAACAAAATTGTCCTTTTTCTTTCACTTCTTTTCCTCTTTCTTTTCCTCATGTTTCCTTCATTTTGCCGACTCAGTGCCAGAATATGAATTAACGTTGAACTCCTTTAATAAATAATGATACTGAAAAGCCCTATGTAGCTTTATTGCTGACAGAATATGTTTTGAATTTCAAAAAAAGTGTTGCTAACGGGCTTTGAAAATGTTGTGATGTAAGTTGTCTACAAATGCATTCCAATCTCCTGTCTTTCGTCTGCACCAAACCCTTTCTCTTGCCCTTCTTTGCCCCTCCCTCCCCCATTCTTTTCTCTGTTCACCCGGTCTCTCTCTCCCTCTTCTCTTTTCCCTTCTTCTATGTTTTTCTTCTAACTTTCTCTAACTTTCCTTCGTTTGCATTTTCCTCTTTCCTTCACGTTGCCTGTTTGCCGACTAATGCAGGATTTTGCCGACTGCGTGGGTGAGTGACACCTTCTCTACGGACGCCCCTGAGAATAAGTGCGGTAAATAAGTATCATTTAGAATGAGAATTCTTTGTAAAGGTGTTAAATAAAAATGTATTGTCACCACAGACCATAAAGGTTTTTTTTTGTTTTTTTTTTCAATTTGTGGTACGAGTAAATGCAACTTTAGATCGCATAACCATCACCTTAAGAATGTTTTAAGCTGCACTATATTGCAACATAAAAACCCCTTGATGCCCAGTTGCCGACCGGGTGGACGTGCATTACTCCCTGCACCTATATTGGCTGCACTCCTATGTACGTCCAAAAAAGCTTACATATTCGACACCTGCTGGGAAGGTAAGATGCCCGGCTTTGAGATTGAGTGTGTATATAGTTGTGACAAAATATTTCACTGGTATTATTGTACTAATAATGTTCATAATTGATGCAACTTCGATTGTAAGGATTGTGTTCGAAGCGCGCCGAAACTTTGCATGAAAATTACTGACCAGATTGTAAAACTTGCATGTATGCTTAGCCAGGGGTGGTGCCTGCAGAATTTGCCTGACAGGGTCAAGCTCCAAGACGAGGGCCGAAAGATGGTAAAGGCTTAACTTTAGTGGCGCGAAGCGTGGCGAGAATTTGGGGGATCTGTTGAAGGAAAATTAAAAATGTTTGGAAACTTTTGTGTTTTTATTGAAGAACCTTTACTCTGTAAGAGCAAGCGCAAGAAATTCGTCAGGGTGACTATAGTCATCGTCAGCCCTCTCAGATGAGGGACAAAGCCCTACGCCATTCCACCTCACCCCACTCACTTGGTGTCATCTCTGGCCTCAGCACTGAGACACATTTTATTTTCTTACAAAATTTTTTTACCACAATGTCGAGTCTGAATTAAGAATCTTCAGAAATGTACAGCAGTGAGTACAGAAGTTCGCATCAATGTAATTCTGTGTTTCTCCAGAATTACGCCTACAAGGGAGAACAATTACTTCCGCCTCAAAGGGTTAGTCTTTGGTAAAAAAATTACCACTGAAAAAGGACGTGCCAGGGAAAAGTTTGGACAAGCATGTGGATATTACTTTAATTAAGGTGCTGCCCACTCCCTTCCTGGAGGCCGTGAGGCCACAAGGTATTCTGTAGAAAAGCAGAAAGTCTCGCAAGTATCGATTGTACACCTCGAGTTTAGTCTTCAAAGTTGTAGTTTTAAAAACGGGTAATATATCAGGCACATATCCAGGGGGAGAAAAAAGTAGCTAGTTACTACTGCACTTTCTCATGGGTCACGACACGCAGGGTGCATCTGTTGCAACTCCTTGGTCAAATTGGTGTCCCTACCCCGGCATAGACAAAATCTAGCAGGCCTATACGTGGGTGTATATGATGAATGCATCAGACTCTTAGTACTCGAGTACATACTCGCACTCGTACTTCAATACATTTTCTGTACTCGTACTGACTTTGTACTTGTACTCGTACTCAGAGGATTTGAAAACCAAGTACTAGAACTCGTACTCGTACTCGTACTCAGCCTTTGTACTCGTACTCATACTTGTACCCAGGTCCTTGTACTCGTACTCAGGATTTTGTACTTGTGCTCTTAATTTGAGAATTGTACTCATGAGTACAGGCATTTCAGTCGAGGATGTTAATATTAGTAATCTTCCCCGATCCTTTTCTAATTTAATATAATTTTTAATATAACTTCCTGTGCTGATAAACACAGACTATCTCAACACAGAAAAAATAAATTGTGCTGCTCAGGAGCAGTAACGGTTAAGGAATAAGCTGAAGTAATTACTATAGTAATAATCTCTCAGCTGGTAATAAAAAAATCTTAAGAGTATCATTTCCTTATGCATATAAGTACTTTGCCCCCTACTGAGAAAAGCATCTTGCCTTGGTGTAGTCTAGAACTACAGTATTTGAAATTATCGTCGATCAGTTACTTAGAGTCAACCTCTCAAACTTTTCCACTCAGCTGTTATCACTTTTAGTTGTTGGCAAATGTACACTTCCAATAATTTTGCCACTTCCAATAATATTTTTTAGGACTGACTGACATGTTTGTGGAGCCTGAGCATGTATTAGTCTAAACTGACCAGTGTTGGAATAGCCTATTTGAATCAATGGTGAAATGATTGACAGACCCTAGTGATGTACGAAACAAGCCCAATTCAAAACAAAAAACTGTATAATCAGTTTTCTTTAGTCTTCACAGGCTAGAATCAATCTTAATTAGTGTTTTTTATTGGTAAATGCAAACCTTTCGCCCCTCCATTGAATGTAAAAACCTGTTTTGCGTCAGACTGAGTTTACCAAAAGTAATTTTTTCTTAGACAAGCTACTTTCAAATAAAATACTTTAACAAATGGTTTCAGTTTAGAACAAAATGGCAATGAAACGACAGTTGGATTTTTCTTTACTTCCCGCAAGTACCATTGCTCACGGTATACCAAAATGCATGGCTTCCAAGTGACATCGCAAGTTCACGATAAATTTTCTGCAAGTTGTGATATAAGCAAGAAAAAATGGCCTTTCTTGCACGTTAGTCATTCCGCTTCAAACCCCAATTAAGTTAATATTTCTGCCTAAGTTCCGACAAAGTGAAGAAGGCAAAGCGTTTTTATAGCATTGGAAATAATTATAGTTATACTACAGGTCTTATTTTATTCACCTCTAGAGTCAGTCACCAGCATTTCATTTTTTACAAAATGTAATATTAATTGATAGTGGTATATAGAAATAAAAATGCAGCATTTATTTGTAACAAGTTTTCTTTAAAACAAATAGTTTATGTTTAATGTTTGTAGGTCAATAAGCCAATTGGCTCATCGAGGACCCTTTCTAAAGTGCTGAGCACCGTCGAATTCCCCTAATGCTCACAGATTAACGAGGCAGGGGTGTAATGATCGCTCTCAGCCCTGCCCCTGCGACCGCCTTTTATCGTCCCTATCTGACGGACGTTAGTGGGCCCCAGTCTTCAGCCGGCACTGTCCAAAGGCAGTGGGAGAGTGGAGGTAGCATGCTTTGCCAAACTGATCGACAGCTTAACCAAACAGAAAGGACGATTTGCTGAACTAATGGGACAACTTCACTTGTCGGTCAACCAGATACCCACTGGGATCTCATCCGGGGACCTCTAGTATGCAAGACAGTACAAGTCACCAGACCCACTCCACCCTCAACCTTGAAAACAATTAAAGACAATTCAAGTCTTTAAAATACTTTAAAAGTAATCGTATTTTACTGCTGTTATATTACTCCAGCATATAGATGTACCCAGAAATGTACGTACACTCATGCTCGAACTCCAGTACATTTTTGAATTTCTGTACTCGTATACTCATGGCGTTGGACTTTTACTCGTACTCGTACTCGTGGCTTTGTCGATACTCGTACTAATAATACTCCTAATCAGAAAGTTTGAAATCATGTAATCGTACTCGTAATGGTTTTGTACTCGTATTCATAGTCGTACTCGAGGCCTTATACTCGTATTCGAGAGTTTGTACTCGCACTACAAGTCTGGAATGCATATAAAATTCACGT
>WURT03117652.1:0-11863 GCA_009936505.3 Holothuria glaberrima
TTCAATGGCCTGCCATCCGTGCATGTTAACAGATAGGTGTCCGTAAATTCGTTGACTTTGAAGTAATAGCATATAGATTGAATCTGCAAAAGGACGTTACCACGCGTTTACATATTCCTAAAAAGTGTGTGAAAACGTTAAGGGGAATCCGCTTTTTCGCCATATTTTTTTTTTCGCCCTATGGTCGACTTTTCAACAACTTCTTTCACCCTAAGTGGGGAATTAGACAAATATATATATATATGTATATATATTGCTGACATTACTCTTTAGAGTTCATTTAGAGAAGTTAAAATTTACCATAAATAGTTGTTAATGTAAAATACTAGAGTGACTTGGTAATACTTCAAAAAAGAGGGAAATAGGTAATGATAATTTTCACTGTGAATAAGCAATTTAAAAAAAAAAAAAAAAACTACCAGTAAAATTATGGCAAACATTTTTTTGTTGCTGTAGTTTAATCTTCAAAATAAGTTTCTTTAATTGTAAGAAATTAAATGTTATCTTATTAGTTATTATGAAGGAAATTAAAAGGAGATGCTGAGTCAGAGCCTATAAATGTCTTGAGTAGCTCTCAACTTTTTATCTTCAAAAGGGAAAGAAAGTTTTTTCCAAAAGGTTCCGGGGGGGGAGATGTAAGAACATGAGAAATTAATCTTATGAAAAATGCTAGAGACTAGAGAAAAGTTGCAGAATTTATGATATACCTGCCACTTGTAAAGAACAGTAAAGTGTTTAAAGGTACATATTATAAATAATCTAAGACAGAGAATAAAGAAATTGTAATGGTAAATGGGGGGGAGGGAAGGGATTGGTGTTGGTGGCAGGTTTGTTCCCGTCCTTCATATTTTGACAATAATATTTTAGGGATGTGATAGAGAAAGATGAGGTAAAGGAAGGATGAAGTTTTTGGAAAAGGGGATAGGGGTATTTCCACTTTGGATTAACTTTTGGTAAAAATGTCTCAATAATTTTAATAAGATAGCTAGTTACTGCTTACAGCTTTTAACAGCAGCCTGTTCAACTTAACATCAACTCATTTTAAAAGGTGTTATATACTCAGATTAGAGCATCTGGGGCAACTGTAGTTTGCTTTCGGTGATGGGGCACTGCATGCTTGGGTTATGTGCATGCTCATTTTATCTCAAAATAATTGTCATTTATGTAGAAAAAATGTTCTAGTAATCTCATAATATAGTACTGGGTTACCTGAATGAGATTATTAAGGGTTATTTACATTCATTTAGTAAGCTGTTTGATCTATCTGATGACATTTTGAGTGCATGCTACACCGTAACAGATTTTTGTTTTGAGATAAAGGTATGTGTAAAATGCTTATGAAATCATGGGCCAACTAGCTGCAGTAATACTGTCTTGTCTCCTTTAGTATAGCCCATAGAGTGGATCAAATCGTTTTGTCCAGCTCATCACTCTGAAACTAAACCAGTGTCAACAGATTTTAGAGCCCTTTTTTTTTTTTTTGTTCAAAAACTGATAAAAACTTCTTGTACATAAGCCACGCTGCATTTGGCTTGATTAAGGTAGTCACATGCATATTACACATAGGATCATTCATACCATGTCACAGTGCTATGCACAGCCAAGGAGGTAAGTGTAATTGAACACGTCCTTGGTACACCACCGCAAAGCAGGTTCAGAGTAATGAGCCTTTGCTGAAACAAAGTGAATGGTGCAAGTCAAAGACAGGCGCTATGCAGGCTGTGTTTGGCAGAAATTTACACTTTAAATGAAATGTTGAAAGTTATTAACTTGGTTCGTCAGTGTTAGGGCTTGATGTGCTGGTGATTTTTTTGTCGCATAAAAAAGAAAAAGAGAAAAATATGGTATGAAGGAAAAACAGACATCTGTGTATGACAGTGTCACATGTATGCAACATTCATACTTGTCTCGGGGTACGAAGGCCATACCGTATTGTTATGATATTCTAGTAGCAGACATGTTAGTGTCGTAGTGTATGGCCACAGCTAACATAAAAATGTCTACATAGTTAATACAGTGTGGAGGGGGTTTCTGTACATTTTGATGGGGGAAGGGGATATTTACATATATGTTGAAGGGGGAATGGTAGTGGCATGGCATTATGAGGGGGTGGAGATAAGATATTGGCAAGTGTGCTGATAAAATCTCTTGTCATAATGATTTATTAGTCTATGTGTTTTATGAGCAAATAGCAAAGTAAATCTCTAGTATTTCACACTCAGCACAGTCTTTTGCTCCCATATGTTAACATTTCTGTTGTGCTGTCATATTCTATACTTGTTATTCAACACCTCATAGTGTTTGAAAGGGATATTTTATGCCAGCTAAATGTCAATATTTAGGAGTCTGTGACAGTTTGAAGAAAAAATTTGTGGTACTTGCACCTAAGCCACTACTGTACATCTAATTGGTAGTGTCTAATGGACTGTTACCGCTTTTCCCAAGATAGCTTCTCCAAGCACATTCCTCACTTTTCCCTAAACATAATGTTTGGATAAAGAACTGAACTATTAACTTGAATAACTAGTTCCAAATGTTTAAGTGCAGACATGAAAAGACTGATTGTGAAAATGGAATGATACAGTATCAATCACAGAAACAGGATTTTCTCAGGAGAATTTAGAAAACTAAATTGTCCTACTGTGTCCAAACTGCACTGCATATGCATGCACATCATCAAGAGAGCTGTGAGCAACGTACAAGAGCTCCCTCTCATAATGGAGCTACAACGAACTCTGTATTCAAACGGCACGCATTACGCACAATGTCTCTGTGATGCCACGGCATAGAGCAGGTTCCTGTATCCTGGTGTGTGTGTGCTACCTCTTTATACCAGCCACATAATATAAGCTGATATTCTGCATTCTTCATCAAATCCTGGTGCATGCTGTCCCTCCAGATTGTGCCATTTCATAAACATCAGAAAAAGAGGGTGGAACTTTTGCACAATTTCAAATGATCGAGAAGAGTTAACCTCTTTTCAAGCATGACTCTAGTACATTTTAGGCACTGCTTATTTAAATCATCTGAAAATTGGCATACGTGAAGGCTTTAGGGAGTTTATATAAGTTTCAAACTTAGACTTAGGTAGGCTAGGCAATGGCATATTATAGTGCAATGGAGAAATCACTCGACTCGGGTACCATACGGAAGGCAACGGCTTGAGATCCATCCTCACAAATACTCTTCTCGTTCTTGCTTTATCTTTATACAATAATTCATTGAGGAAGGCCTGTGTTTGGGCACATACATGGCATAGGAAGCTGTTCTCTGCTGGGGGCCGAATGTTGCTTTGGACCACTGCCCTAGTGAGAGGTATAAACTCTAAAGGGAGGGATCCTTTTCTTTGGGCAACTTTTTTTTAATATTAAAGGGAATTTAAGGGTCCTTAGATGCATTTGAGTGCAACATAGTGTGCAAATTGTAAGGATACTGCAATTTTTTTACACAGGGAATTAACAAGGAGTTTGAGGTGGGGAGGTGGGTGGGCTTTTAGCCCCAGTTTCCTATGCATATGGGCACACAAATATCTTCTGAGCTCCCAAGTGGAATTAAGGTATGTAAAAAATATACCTTCCCCACGTGACAACGGAAGTGACTACTGAACATACCCTTTACCAAATATACATATTTTAACACATGCACTAAATGCTGCCCTAGCCTTTTATTTCCGAAAACAAATGTAGCAATTTTTTTTGTGTACACTTTTTAATGGCTTGTTTTCATTAGTTTGCTCTTTAGATTCACCAGTGCAAATTGTTTTGCTATCTGGTTATTCGAATTAGCTGATTTGGCAAGCTTTTTAATCCAGGGAGGAGCTAGTAATCCCCTGTCTATGCTTGCTTTAAGACCTCACTGCTTGTGACCAGTAGTCATGGTTGCTCATTGTAGACACTAACCATTTTAGCCTCTTAAATGAATCAGGCAATAAATTATATATTAACATAGACTGTTTTTAATGTCTTTTATCCAGTTACTCAAAAATATGGTTTTGTTTTCATGCTACATTTGTCTATGGTTCTCAGACTGTTATTGCACTCTAAATGTATCACATATTAAGTAGTTACTTCAACTATGTCTCCACATACTATGTTTCTGTCACTTTTGTACATAAAGTGCAAGTTGGGACATTACTCAGAAGTAACTTAATATAGGGTCCTGTTTCTATTGCATGGTGTGAAAAAGGTGGGCACAGTTAGGCTCAGGGGTGTCTTGTAGGGTCGTGGTTGGGCTACCTATCATTGTACATGTGGTACTGCTGGAAAAGCAAAATTCGGGTCGATGGGGTAGGGAAGGGGTAGGGGAGAGGCAGGGAGATTGAGAAAGTTTCATACTTAAAAAAAAGACAGAACCTTTTTTAGGTTAATTACCATTTAGGTGCATAATTTGCATTTCTTAAAATAAAATGGACCTAAATTTGCTGGTTGAGTGATATATTCTTCCATCAGTCAATTTTTGGGCCAAATTATTCGAAATTTAAAGCTCAGGGGCTCTGGGGTATCTTGTGGGGTCTTGGTTGGGCTACCTATCATTTGTACACATTTAATACTGCTGGAAAAGAATAAATCTGATGAATGGGGTAGGGGATAGGCAGGGGGCTTGAGAAGGTGGCATGGGAAAAAAAAACTGTTTGAGGTTAGTTCTTAAATGGATGTTAATTTTGGTGGTAGAGTTAAATAATTTTACGCCAGTCCACGATTTTTGGTCATAATTTATTAAAAGTGAAAGTGTAAATTGCTGGATAGTACTTGACTCAAAATCACAAATCAGCCATTTTAAATTCTAGGACCACATGGCTTTGTTTTACAACGAAAAAAGTAATTTTGGCATAATCTCCTGCCGGAGGAGTGTAAAAAAACAACCATTTTGGGGTAAAATGCAAACATCGTTCAGGTGGGTATGGATGGGAAGGGGGTTAAGTGGTATAGTGGCTGACTTAACCATACCCTGGGAGCTACACCAGGTCAGCTAACCATTTGGTTCATGTCCTTAGACTTGTAGTACGGTCACTCAACTCTACATCTGATTCTGATGTCATACAATCATGATGTTAATTAAAATCAGTGGTATCCACCCTGGAACTTTGCATCAATGTCCCCAAGGATTAAAGAACCAGTTTACCAAGTTGTGTTAGCTACTGCTACTGTGTATGGTGTGTGATAACTTTTTGAAAAAGTGAGTTTGTTGACAGTTGCTTTTACAAAGTCACATCTATTTTTTTGAGTAACATGGTGTCTTGTTTGTCACCACTGTGGATAATTGTCTTGAATTATCCAGTCTAACTGAAAGAGTTCCTACCGATTATCTCTGAACAGTTTCCATAGTGTAGCAGTTTTGCCAAACACCCTCCCTTTTTTTTCAGTAAATTTATTCCTATTTTTGTCATTCTTTTCCTTTCTTCATAATTTTTGGCCTTTTTCAGCTTGTTACATTTTTTGTTCATTTTACAGATGAAAATTTGCCGTCTCCTTTTCTTCATCGCAGATCAGGTATTCGCCTGTCATAACCCTCCACTTTATATGCCTTTTTACTTCCAAATACCTTCTTTTCCATTTCTGTTTTTGCAGTTTTACTCCCATCTCATGTCATGCTGCCTTTACACAAACACATCAGATCACACAGTGGGATTTTCATTGATTCCTCCAGAACATTCAACAGAAATTCAAACATGGGGGTATCTGAGATATTAACACTTCTTTATAGCAAGCTTAAACTCCTCTTTGAAAGGAATCACCCTTTTTACATATCTTTCCTTGGGTCAATCATCTTTTTCACTAATGCGTACTAAAGCTTTCTGCTTTCAGAGAGAGAGAAAGAACAATCTAATTAAGAATGTTAAAGTGCCGTCATTTACGATTGGTTTTCTGATTTCATAATTGATGCTTCCGCTCTTCTCTGGCTGTTCTTATTCACCAAGGGATATTTTCAAGTATTTGGATTTTACCATAATTTAAAAATAGCTCAACTTCCCCTTTGTTATTTGTGGAAGAGTATTCTGGGAGTTTTTTTTATGACCAGTAAGCACTAAATATAGCTCATTGGTAGTATGATTTGGTTCCCCTAGGACAACATAGATCTGAGCAGTGATCCAGTGATAATCACCAAAAAAAAGGAAGAAAAAAGTGATTCTATTACAGTAGTTCCTTTTAGTCCTTGTTCCCTTTTATTCCTGGTTCTAAAAATTTGTGATTAACTAGTCCCTGGTAACCTCTGTGTCTCTTTGTGGTGTTATACTTACTAACATGATTCAGAGTTGGGTATTGTGCTGTGTGATGTCACTTCCTGTCTTGCAAACCTGAATGGACCAGGTGATGCAGAACTCATTTGTGATAGGATTGGAAACTGGAAAAGGCATCAAAAGTTTGTGACATTGACTGTCAAGTTTTCCCATTCAAGTCTATTCTAAAGTTTAATACAATAGAACAGATGTATACTACCATGTATGAAGCACAGTAACTTATGGAGAAGGAACCATTTAATATTCCAACAGATGTAAAATTATTTTCTTTGTCAGCCTGTTTGAATTGTTTTCCAAGGTCTAAGTTATTGGAGAAAAATGGTTGTAATATGTGATGAATATAAAAAGGGAGAAGTCTCAATTGTGAGTTTAATTTTAGGGACAATTTTAGAGGTATCCAAATAATTAGTGTGGGGGTGGGGGGGAGGGGCAGGATGTGTTGTTCTATACATATGGTGTGAGAACTCCCAATCATTTACATGATTTAGGGATGGTGTTAGAGGTAATCTTGTATTGAGTGTGGGGGTGGGTGGTGGTGGGGTGAAGAAGTAGCTAATAGACTATAGAGGTGGCAAAATTTTCCTGAGAGAGGTTAACCGAATTTACTTCTAAGGAGCAGATTAATTAAAAGGTGGATAAAGTGGATAGAATGTGTTTCATTTGAGAACTTAGATAAAGAGGGGAATAAGTACCCTCTCAAAGTTACACTAACCATTTCAGAATGTTTCCAGGGAAAACTGTTGGAATGCCTCTATCCTGTCTGTGAAGACCTACTTCTTACCCCCCCCCATACCCTCCTCTACTTCCCACCCCTTGCCCATGCTATACTTTCTCTCCCTTACCCTTGTCAGACCAAGCTTGACATGGGTATAAGGGGTTGGTGTGAGGATAGTTAAAAGCATCTTGGTTAAGTTTGGAGTTGACTGTCATGTTTTCTTCAGTATTAGCATAGTATACCTCCCTTGTCCTCTACCTGATTCTGTATCCTTACAACCAGATAACATTCAGCCCCGGACAGTTTCTTTACCCCATGTCATCAATGATCGTACATGATGACTTAAACTTTCTTGTCACTTGCCCTCTGCTTGTTTTAATATCTTCTCTAGATTCCTGAGATCTGCATTCTTTTTAAATGAGGTAGAGGATATTCTAACATCCGGAAGCCTTAGGACAGTTTGACTTGTCAAGTCACATGATTGTATGCTTCATCTAAGACTTGATGTCATAAGTGCTGCTGCTCATTTCAAGGTGCCTCATGGAAACCAACAACTTCTGCATTGAACTAATCATTAGAATCATGCTTTGCTTGCTACAGAGAAGTCACTCCTGGGTTATGATAGCTTCAGTTGAAGCTTGTTTCACATTACGCAGATGCACTGTTGAATTAAGCTATCTTCACAATCAAGCTGAAGGATTTCATCTTTGTAGGATTTTAAATTGGTTGTTTGTGGTCAACACATTCATTAATTATCACAGGATGCCCATTTGTGAAAAGAACATATATTAAAGGACACACTGACATATGGGTAGCCCCTTGAATATTTCATTGTATAATCAGAGGATATTCTAAAGTTTTTAATCTTTTTTTTGGGAGGGGGGGGTGAGAGGAAGAAGAGGGAAGGGAAGGGGACCTCAGGATGTGAAACAATTGGAACTTGTTCTTGGGGTTTATGCAGAAATGATGTGGGGCGATTAGAATGGGTGTTTTACTGAAAAGCTAGGTTACTGAATGAACCTCAGTTTTGATTTTGTTTCCTTAAAGAAATTTCATAGCATTTGTCTGAAAAATGTCATTTCAACGTGGCTGTCTATTCATACAAGAAAAGCAGTCACAATGGCAAAATGTACCTTCAGTGCTGTTGTGGTTTATGGTTTATTAATCACTAAAATCTATTTCCTGTTTTACAAAAACCTGCTTGCCATGTGGTTTAAGGTCTATTGACCACATGCAACTCCTTTTTTTACAAAGGTTATAGTTCAGCCAGTTTAACAACATACAAGTTGCATTGTGTCTGAATATCCAGGCACCTTTAATTTGTCAATATTTTCGGAATACCTGGACATCCAGGCACCCTACCTACGTTAGTAATGTTTTCACTCAAATTACTGGATATTCCCCTTGTACCTCTGAGAAACTTAAGTATTTTGAAGTCATCAAGTTTAACTTCCTCATTCACAGATAAGATCATTTCAAACCAGCCAGCCTGCACTTTTAACTGCTAACTGTATACTGAGTCATTCTGTTTCAGGGTTCATGCATTCTTTGTGACATTATTAACAATATTTCATAATTGTTTATTCAAATTATCTTCACATTTCTCACCACATAAACATGAGGTCACCTGGTACCTCTGCAAGGTTCATACAGAACAGTGGAAGTATGGCTGGTGCCAGTGAGATAGATTGTCAATACAGGGGTCTGGGGAGGGGTAAGCTTGGGGTCCAGTGGAGTGCCAAGGGGTCAAGAGTTCATATGGTGACATTGGCAACTTTTTGAGTGCTGCCACAATTGTTGCTTGAAAACTTTCATTCACAGTCCTTTATTTTCATTGTATGTATCATAAGTTTTCAAAATTTTTGAAGATATTAATGAAAATTGGTAAGGGTCCCGAAACAGTGAAGGTTGTTTTCAAGCTTGATACCCTATTGTCCTTTGCATGTGAGGTGGTTTGATCCGAAAGGGGACTTTGTAAAATGCTTGACAATACGTATTGTACTAAGTGATACTGGCACATATCCAGCAGTAACTATTTTACATATACATCACAACAAGGATCCAAAGTATTTGATCACATTTTATTTCCATTTTCTTTTCTCTTAGTTCCCAACGATGCGCCGTCTTCTCCATTTTCTCCGGGGGAATCTAGTTCCAATCCATCTTCAACGACTTCATCCACCCCGTCAAGCCCTGCCCCATATGCTACATCTTCTGCCAGCCTCACCCCTTCCAGCCCCATTCACCCTAATATCATGTCGGTCTCGCAATTCACCTTCCCAGATGTACCTGACAATGCCAGTATACAAAGGTAGGTACTTTTATAGACTTACATAAATTTAAAGGGGATATGACAAACCAGAATGTAGCTTGCAACTCTCCTCAAACATGTTTAGGAATTGCCCTAGAGTTCTAAATACAGTTGATAACTGCACTTTGATTGTCATTCATTCAAACAATGCAATTTTACTCTGGTTGGGCAACAATGACTTGTACAATTGGCTTTGTTTCCAGTTAAGCTTACGCATACTGTGTTTGACAATATTGCCTCAAGCAATTTAAACTCAGTGCAAGTCACTGTGGCTCTGTCTTAGAGGTGTAATAGACATTTGGTTTGAATTGGAGTAGGGGCTAGAAGTAAACTTAGAAGGGAGATTTGTCACTATCTGGGAGCCTTTAAATGTTGATTGCCATCAAATACTTATTTCACAGATTTTAAAATGAGCATGTCCTGGTATCTGTGTGGTTCAATAAATGGGGTGATAGAAAGATAATGGCTTTAAATTTTATAAAGGTCCATTTTCACCATGAGGACCATTCACTACGCATATATAGGTAAGGGGTTGGTCTCTTCTTCATTTCAGCAAAAAGTTTACAAAGTATTCTGACAGACTGTGACATAAGGGGAAAGAATGTGGTTAATAATTTAAATTATGTAATGTTGAAAACTAATCAAAAGTGTTACTGTAAGGGAAGATAGCACAGAATGGTAGAATGATGTGCCTTCATTTGAAATAGCTGGCTTTGTATGGACTTTGAAGCAAATTGAGAACTTTGCAGGAGGCAGTATCATGACATCCCACACATATTGTAATTGTCGTGATCTCTAGTTTGCAAGCATTTGGGGTTATTTTAGCTGTATGCAAATTTGCTCTGAGGTGGTCAAGTGGAGTGGCCTCCTCTTAGAACAAACATGGGGAATGTTCTTGTCTGTATAAGTTGGTGAAGTAATATAAGTCTTGGTTTATAGATAAGCAGTCCAAGAGTGTGATCTCATTATGTTTAAGAAGGATTTAGGTTGGATAGGTTTGGCATACAGCGAGGAGGGCCAAACTGTAATTTATAATATCTCTTGATGATGATATTTCAGTGGATTTTACCACAAATGACCTTGCAATATGAATAAATGATGTAAAAGCATCTTACAATATGAATCCCCTTAGTATTTACTCCCCTTAACTCCCCTCTCAAGATAAAGTAGAGAACTGCCATGGTACAAATCAAATATATGGAGATGTTATCAAATGTCCGTAGTTTTGGCACGAAAAATTTTCTTCAGGGGACTGAGAAAAGTTGCAGTGAACTTTGTAATGGAGAAAGAAAACATTTCAGTGATTTTCACAATGAGTACCACTGATCTGGTCAGATCATGTTAGATGGGGAATCCAGAAAATGTGACACAATTTGTTGGGCATTTGTACAAGTAATATTATCCAACACATGGAAGCAGTTTTGTTAAACTTCAAATTTGGACTTGTTTTCTGAGGGTAAGTTGTGTATCTGACGATTAGTTTGTGATGAATGCAGGGTTTTTTCTCTTTAATACTGCACATGAAAATAAGTTTGTTATGTAGGATGTTGATTTATTGCCTTGTGTCCTGGCTAGACAGAATGAGGACAGAAAAAGATAGAAACACCTAGTGAAATGAATGTGGCGAGGTCTTACTAAATTAACTTAGTTTTACGGAATTGTTTGGAACTGTGTGGAGCTAGCAAACATATGTTCATGTCTTTCAGATGTGTCACCATATCAAACGGGAAATGTTTTAAGCATATCAGCATTATCTGTCGTGGGAAAATATTGCTATCTTCCTACTTTGTGTCTAAAATTTCATATAACTTGTAACTTTAGAAGTCTTTTTATGTCTCATGATACTTGTAAATATCTAGGTTCGAATTTAACCCAGTTTTGGTTTTGTTTCCTCAATTTTTTTCCTTTAGTGACCAAGTAAAGTCTATAAATAGTGATGTGACATTGACTATAGACTCCACTGCCTCCCATCATGTAAGTGTTTTTAGTCTCTTGGTTTCTTTTCCCTTTAAGAAATAGTAGGGTACCCCGTATGTAGGAATATGAATGTTTTTCCCAGATGGGTGTTGAAGAAAGTCACTCTACTTATGTACAGTCATGTTCTGTTTACCAATACTACTGCATGCACAGAATGTTTATCATCAGGGCTCATGAGATAATCAATGGGTGAGGTTACTAAACCCCACACTTGCATACATTGTATGGAGTAATAAGGCTTCCATAGTGCTGCATGAGATGATCAATGGGTGGGGTTACTTTATCCCAGACTTGCATGCATTGTATGGAGTAATAAGGCTTGTAAAGTCCCTCTTTATGAATTATATTAGAAATTCCATACATTCTTATAATGATACTTGAAGAATGTATTAGACACTCAACCTAAGGACATGAAGGAACTTTATTATTGGTTTCGATGAAAAGAGAAACCTATGTGGTCATGATGGCGTGTGTATGTCTGTGCGTGTGTGTATGTATGTATGCGTGTATGTGTGTGTTTGTGACACCTCTTGTTTACATGATACCTCAAGAAGGGAAACTCTGGACATTCTCAAACTTGGTAGGTAGATGCCCCATATTGAGATGAAGAACCCTATTGTTT